>PVJO010016299.1:0-42467 GCA_004026905.1 Hystrix cristata
ACATGTAGCATAAAATTTATCATTTTAACTCTTCTTAAATGTACAGTTCACTGGCATTAAGTAAATTCACAAGGTTGGGAAACCACCACTGTTATCCATTTCCAAACTTACTCATCAACTTAATCACAAACTCTGGACCTGTTAAACAATAACTCCTCATTCTCCCCTCCCAGCAGCCCCTGGTAACTTCTATTCAGCTTTCCATCTGTATGAATTTGCCTATTTTAGGTGCTTCATGTAAGTGGACTCATATGGTATTTCTTCTTTTGTATCTGGCTTACTCAGCCTGATGATGTAAGATTCGTCCCCGTGGAAACATGCAGCGATATCTCTTTGCATTTTTAAAGCTAAATATTCTATTGTATGAATATGTCATGTCTTGATGGACATTTGGACAGTTTCTCCCTTTGGCTATTGTGAATAATGTGACTACGAACATTTGAATGTGAGTGTCTGCTTCCAGTTCTTTGGGGTATATACCTACAACTGTAACTGTTAGATTTTACTTTGTTTATTTTAAAATACTTTTAGTCACACAGAGAAGTTGTAAAAATAATACAGAGTTCTATCTAGCTTACCCCAGGGTAACATTTTACAGAACCCCACTACAATTATCAAAACCAAGAAATTAACATGGGACCCTAGTGTTCTCTAAACTACAGGCTTTATTTGCACTTAGTAGTTCTTCCCCTAAAATTCTTTTTCTGTTCCCAGATCCAGTTCAGAATCCCCCATTGCCCTTTATTGTCCTGTCTCTTTTAGTCTCCTCCAATCTTTAAAAAGAAAAAATTAGTCTTTCAGTGTCACTCCTGAACCCTAATGCTTTTAAAGAACACAGGTCAGTTTTTCTGTACACTGAACATTTCCTGAAAAACACGGAGGATCCTCTTAAACACCATCTAACCCCTGCCCTGTGAATGATGTAATGTTACATAGCTCAAATCAGAAAAGTAGGTACGTTCATCATTTCCTGTCACTTGCCGTCATTTGGTGATTTGCTTTTTGCTGAGGTCATGGAGAGTTTTCTTTCTTCGTGGCATAGAGAAGAGGCATTGGAACCGCTGAGCAGGATAATTCCACCAGCCCCTAAATGAGTCCCCGGTAGAAAGACAGTGTGGAATCCTTTCAACAGTTGCTCAGCACATGACCTCACACACATAACTCTGTCAGGCCTGGGCTCCCACAGGAGGGCCAGAGGCAGAAGGGCAGTTGACTGATGTTTAAGGTATCCCCACAGGGTCCAGGGCGTTAGTTGTTGCATCAGGAGAATTTAGCAGAGCACATTTCCTGTTTTCCGGGAGCTCCAAATCTGATAAGGAGGGATGATTAAGACAGCCTCACAATATAAAAAAAAAAAAAAAAAAAAGACAGCCTCAGGGTCAGTGGGAGTGCATAAAGAAATAGTGGTGTGCCAGGTGGAGGGGGCTGTGCAGAATTAGCTGAGAAGAGAGGGGATTTCAAGGCTTCTTGAAAGGCATGAATGTGGGTGAAGTGGAGAGACCCCAAGAGGGTCATTTTGACTCATCCAGGAAGGCAGGTTCATCAGATGTCCTTGTTCCCTCCACTGACATCAGACAGTTCTGTGAGGGACGGGTGACCTTGATCTTGTGCCCAGGTGGGCCACGTGTTCTGCTGTGCTCTGCTCCTTCACTAAAGCCTCCAAATTCCCTTAACCAAAGATTCTTTGAGTTGGGAGAGAGCTGTAAATAGGTATACAGATATGTGAGGGTCAGTCAGCCTTAGAAGTTACCGGATTTTCCTCAGCGAATGAAAAAATGTTAAGGAAAGTGCAGATAATTAGCAAGCGGTCTCTTTGTGCCCATGCAAATATTTTGTGTGAAGCAACAGTTCGTGGGCATAAATTATACATTGGTCCCTATCAATTGCCTGTATATCTCTTTTTGCCTTCCCTTGAAGAGAAGAAAAAGTCTAGATTTCTAAATGAAAGTTTAGCTTTCTTTCTATTTTTGGATTCAACCACTTTTTAAAACTGCAGCGTCTACTCAGACAGAGAGAAAGTTCCATAATGCCTTGAGTAATGTGAGTGGTTCCAGATATACTTTAATATAAACTGGATTTGTATCTTTGTATTGGGAAGCACATTAGTAAGTTCCTGATCATTCTTCTGACATTTTGTAAACCATTATGAATTATCTGGCTTCAGGGGTTTTCGTCCATAAAGAGACCTAATGTTCCCCTTGGAGATTTAATAGCCACTCTGAAATAACATCTCATATTTAATAAGATTTTCATTACTTTTACAAACTATACTCCAGTACATTTCCTGATTGATATACAATGGAGTAACAGAGATCAGACGATTCTCAATAAATTAACAAGGAGGAACATAACATTCAGCAGGGACTAATGAATCACAAAATGCCTCACTCATAAAATTAAGCGTCCCTCAATAAATGTAAATGAACAAATGATAAGGGCTCAGCATTTTGAATTTTCTAAGGGCTTGGAGCAACCTTGTAAATAAGCAGGAACCTTAAAAGAAGGAAGGGGGAAAGACTGTTGCTGATATGTAAATTACTAAGTAGTGACATTGATGGCTACTTTAATTTGCCCCAATTTCATTCCACTGGAAGGACTAATTAGTTTGCTCTCCAAGCTACGAAATGAAAATGATGTGACATTTTGCTCTTCTTCAGAAAAAGGTCTAACACAGGCACAGATTCCATCCAGGAACTTTTTTATGTTGGCCAGTTTTAAGAGAGTCATTAAAAACCTTTTGTTTGTCTTTCTCTTAAGAACTTAATGGCATCTTCTAAATTGTCATCTTCCTTTTTTGTCCAAAACTAACCTTATTGAACGATCTCAATTTGAACTTGACTAAGCTACTTTCTGGCAGTGTGGCTTTGGGGAAGTATAAACCCCTCTGAACCTCAGAATCCTTGTGGATACATAGAAAAGCGGATGAATAATGTATGTGCAGGTGATTAGCACAATGTCTGGCCCAACGAGGCACTTCATTAATATGTATTGAGTTAAAATATGAGCAGAGAAAAAAGGGGCACCTTTCCCCAGCTCCACGGGCCTGCGAATTGTCTGTGGCCTCATTGACCAACCATAGAGCTAAGCGAAAGAAGGGGGCCCGTGTCAGAGGATGAGGAGTTGGAGAGGGGCAGGACTGGGCAGAGGAAGCAGGAGCAGACCCTGGGGCCGTCTACAGCCTTAGAGCGTATGTTTTCTTGTGTGAGCCCCTGAGTGGCTGGTAGCCAAGGCTCAGTGACCTGTGTTTTACTTTTTCTACCCTAAGCGGTGTGTGCAGCTACCGATGTGATAGGATGCCGAGAACAAAGGTTAAGAGCAAGAGGAGAAGTGTTCATTCGATCATCCAGTCCTCTGGGTGTACATCTGTATCAGAGTCTGAAGGAATGAGGGCGAAAGAGAGCCAGGCGGGCCTCTGGAGCAAATGCTACGAAAGCCAGCATCTCCTTTTATAAAATATGATATAACGTGTGCCCTGAAGTTTTCTCTCCTGAAATGAAATTTGTGAATATAACCTGCCTACATAGCTAATTCCAAAAAAGGATTGTTTCCTAAGTCTAATATAAAGGAGAAATAAAAGGAAAATAATTTCTGGGAAGTATGCAAATTTCAGTATTGCATAACTAAGAACTATACTGAAAGATACGTCATGCTTCTCCTAACAGTGAGCTTTTGTGTTTAAAAGAAGTAACACATTTGACTGAACAGTGTCAGCCTTTTTTGCTTGTGAATGACATTATGAATCAGCTAAATATAACAGTGTGTATACGTAGCTCACATACAGACATAATTGTCACTAAGCCGATAGCTACAAATGTAGGCCAATGGAGTGTTTTACTGAAGACTCTGTTGAGTGGCTTTGACTTTGTTGCCATGATTTTTACAAGATGGTGAGATCACTTGGGCGAAGTTCCAAGTAAAACATTGGAAATATTTCTTGATTTATATGGTAATTTTCTCTTGGGAAATTTGATGTATATTAAAACTGTATAAAACAGTTAGATTCTATAAATCCACATGAAAGCCGTGCAGAACATTTGAAAGTTATTTGGACTAGGAGTGTAGCTTAGTGGTAGAGAGCATGCTTGGCGTGAGCAGGGGCCTGAGTTCAGTCCCCCTCATCAAAACACAAGTTTGGGAAATGGACAGCTGTTTTGTAAGACTGTTCTGGGCCTCATTGTATGTTGTGTGTCCTTAGTCCCCACTCACAGACTAAGGGTAGCACCTCAGCCATTGTGGCCACTGAAAATGTTCTCTCAAAGGTCTGAACCCTCCTTTACACCACTGCCTTAAAGGGGTACAAGAAAAGAAGCTGTGACGTGATTGAAGGATTAAATTCAGCTGTCTCAAAGTTCGCCCTCTTGAACTCAGAATTCTCAATATGTATACTCGCTCTCTTGGGCCACGCTTTGTTCTTAAAACCTCTTTTAGGATAAAAACTGCCAATCCTTGCTATTCTGTTTACAAATTGTCTTTGTAACTCTCAGGCTCCGGTGTTATGATTATTCCTTAAACCATTCAGAAGAATTGTTTTTCTGGCAGTATCATTTTTCTTCCTGTCACCTTTTGTATGCACTATTACTCACCTTCTTGTGACTTTTACAACCTTGATGTTTATGGCAGTTTCCCAGGCTTACCTGTCTATCCTAGCTGGATAACAGATACTGATTTGATCTAGGTGATTTTCAGGGCTGGTGTACTAGTCAGCTATCCATTGGTGGGACAGAGGAGAGCGCTTTTGACAAAAACAGCTTAAAGCCGGGAAGGGCTGTTTTGGCCCGCGTTTCAAGTTTCAGTCCGTAGCTGACTGGCTCCGGGTTAGAAGCGTATGGTGAAAGGCGTGGTAGAAGAAAGCCGCTCAACTCTTGGCATCCAGGTAGCAGAGAGCAGGGGAAGAGCCTGAGAGGAAGAGTCTGAGGACCACGCAGCCAGGTGTGGCCGAGAGTGAATGTTCCTCAGGAATTAGAGCCACCTGTAAAGGTTGGCGTTGCAGCCCGGTGACAGAGCAGCCGCTCAGCATGCAGAGGCCCTGCACACACACACAGAACTGCCTGTCGTGTAGTTGTGACGTTTTCTAATTTCCACGTATGATTCCAGATCTGGAGCCATCACTTTTGTTGTAGTTTTTATCTGCTGTTTTCTCGGGAGGTTTTTGATTGTCAGGGGAGGACAGAAATATCTTGTTACAAATACAGTTCAATACCATTAGAAAGCATAATGCTTCATGTAGCTCAGAAGGCTTTTCAAAAAACTTCATCGTCTGTGAAACTGAGGCATTGTGTTTTCTCTTTTCCAGCTGACGTCCCAGCATCCTTATGCTGAAGTTTTCATCGGCCGGCCACATGTTTGGACTGTTGATCTCAACAATCAGGAGGAAGTGGAGGATGCAGTGAAAGCAATTTTAAATCAGAAGGTTCTATCTTTTATCTCACCTCCCCCACACCATTCGTAAAGTGACCTGGAAGTACAGAAATCATCACAGGCCCTTGGTTTCAGTAAATGGCGCTTTCCCACATTAGCTGGAGGTAGAAAATAGCCAAGCTGTAGGATTCGGCCTGGAGATTTCATGGATGTTTTGTGAAATGGAAATGGAGCTGTCGTCCAGATATGGACATGGTTTCTACAGATCCCCGGGGTCGCAGAGTTGGAAAGAGGAGCTTGAATTTTACTTGATTCCGTGATCTAATTGTGACACTTACAGAGATCTTTTGAAAAGATAATCCTGCTTCTTTCACCTTACTCACAAATAGCTTGACAGATAGAGATAGTTATGGGGGTGGTGCTGAATGAAGTACTGGGAAAGGCTTTTGTAGAACATCAGTTTATTTGATTTGTCTACCTGAATATTTGGTAGAATCTTACAAAGGTATCTAACTTTTCTGGACTCTCCTGATAATTCAGCAGATGTTTGTTAAGCCCACGTAGTGCACGGGACAACCTCTGAGCCACCCAGAAAGAGGCAGGTTGTTTACTGCCACAGACATAGGCGAGGCTGCCTCCCTCTGCTGTCCTGTGGGGGAGGGTTCGGTTATCCCGAGACTGCCACAGACTCTCAGGTGAACCTGTTCTTGTATTTCTTTTATTAGGACGTTTTTCATACTCCGTTATAAAGTTTTAAGAGAAGCATATACTTGTGCCTGAAGGTGGGCAGGACTTACACACTTGGGACTTGGGTTCTAGTTTCTAGGGGCATTCCCTCATCTGTTATGTTGAGCTGATATTACCTACCTTATGGGTTACTTGTGCAGGCTAAATGAGACCATGTAGACAATATGCTTAAGTACAGTATCTACCATATAGTGTTCAGTTAATATCTAAATATTCATTCTCATTTTCTTAATTGATAGTCCGAATTTCCACTAGACTCTTAGGAACATGAGGGCAGCAAGTTTATCTGTCTCCCTACTGTATTCCCACTGTGGCTTTCTGGATGGATGGGAAGGAGGGAAAGAGGAATTGAGGTTTCCAAACAAACACATAGACATAACACAAGCAAAAGATGCTGATTCCAGTGCCGTAAGTACCATGTAGGAGATATAGGAGTAAAAGTAGAAGGAGGCTTTCTGGAGAACACTGTACTTTGAGTTAAGTTGTCTAGGATGAGTAAGAATTTGCAAACCAAAACTGTGAAGGGCATGGATTCAGGGCATGGTGTAAAAGCCGAAGAGGCTAGAAATCCATCTTAGAAAGAAAGGAGCCAGGTTGCCCCTTTCAAGGGCCATGTTTCTCCTCTGGGGAAATAAAATGGAATAACCAATTTGTGGTCACTGCATAACTATCAGTTTTAAATCCCAGCATCTCCAGGGCAGCAGGGGCACTCTGATATATTATTCATGCCCTGCCCCCTTAATGGTCTGGCATTGCATAGTGGTGTGGCTGTCATCTTCCCATTAAGGACATGCACAGTCCCAGCGCCAGTCTCAACAGTTTCAGGCCCAACCTGACGTGACAGCTGATAGAAGTGTCTAGTGGAATGTGGCACCACTGGGCTGCTACAGAATATCTGCCCCGCATCTAAAGCTTCACTACCAGGGAGTCATGGAATGATCTCTTGTTTTGGTTGTCGTGTTTTGTTTTTGTTTTTGTTTTTCCAGTGGTGGAGATTGAACCCATGGGATTCCCACTGAGCTACATGGCCAGCCCTTTTTATTGTTTGAGACATGATCTCACAAAATCTCTAAATTGCCCAGGCTCAGGTGCTCCATCCTCCTGCTGCACTCTCCCAAAATGCTGGCATTCCTGGCATTCACCATCATGTCCGGCTCTTTTTCCTTGAGTCTTTGAATCCACTGGTGTATTCATTAGTTACCTGGGGCTGCTATAACAGAGTATCACCGCTGGGTGGCTTAAACACCAGAAATTTATTACCTCTCACTTTGGAAGGCTAGATGCCTGAAATCAAGACATCAGCAGTATCATTCTCCCTTAGAAGGTTATACTGGGGTAAAATAGTCCCCCCTTTCTGTAGTCAACCATGGTCCAAAAATATTGAGGGGGGAAAATTGAAGAAATACAGTCATATATTTTCAGTTGCACACTTTAATTCTGAAATCTCATGGTGTTCTCCTCTATCCCATCCAGGACTTGAATCAGCTTTCTGTGCAATGTATCCATGCCGTATACTCTACCCTCCCTGGTTTAGGTACTTAGTGGCCATCTCAGTTATCAGATCAACTGTTGTGTTATCATGGTACTTGTTGTAAAGGACTGAGTACCATCCCTTGGTTTCAGGCATCCACTAAGGGCCTTAGAATGTATCCCTTGCAGACAAGGGGGAGAAGGGTACTGTATTCGCCCAGAGTCTGGCAACTGCGAGCATTCCATAGTTGCCACCTCAGAATTTTAATCTCTACCTCCATCATCAAGTGCCTTCTCTCTGTGTGTGTTTCTGCTATTCTTCATCCTATATTAGATTAGGACACACCCAAATTTAGCACAACGTCATCTTAATTACATCTACAAAGATCCTATTTCCAAATAATGTGCATTCAAGGTAGTGGAGGATAAGACTTCAGCATATCTTTTGAGAAGATGTAGTTCAACACACCCAGGATACTTAGTTAAGTACACATGCCCTAGGAGAGGATTAATTTGAAACCCGAATAGAGGTACCAAACTTTAGACCATGCAGTGCAAAACTTTATATGTAATAGGTCACTTTTGCCAGACCAGAATTTAATGTGAATCCCTGGTGTGTAAACCTTGACCCCTGAATTGTGCATAGTCCTTTCCACATAGATTTGTTCTGTTCACTCCCTGGAACCTTTGATGCACCACAGTTTAATTAAAACCTTCATCTACCTACTCCACATTATTACAAAAACTATTTCAGGCCACATTAAAAAATTGTTAACAGTGGCACATACTACTTAGATTTTAAACTTTATCTCATTTACCTCTTCTGCCATTCTGTGGAATATTATTCCCATTTTAATAGAAGAGAAAACTAAGGCTTGTAGAAGGTAAGTGACTTACCCAAGGTCACACAAGTAATAACAAGCAGAATCTGGATTAAAGTTAAAGAATGTAGTTGTGTAGATAATATAAAATTTAAAAAGAAAAAATAATGAAATGGAGCCAAGAAAGAGTGAGAAAGAGAAGTGGAGTAAACGGTGAGATTAATATAAAAACTTACATAAAAATCTCTATACTTTTTAGAAATGGATGAGAGGTTTGGGACCGAACTTTCCCTCATGTAATTCCAAGTTTGTAAATTATGTGACACTCAGAAAAAAAAAAAGAAGGAAAACATGACCAATCATTGAGAGAGAAAAAAGTTGTGGTGGTTCATGCCTGTAATCCCAGCACTATGGGAGGCTAAAGCAGGAGAGGATTACAAGTTCAAGTACAACCTGGGCAATTTTGTGAGACCATGTCTCAAAATTAAAAAAAAAAAAAAAAAAAAAAAAAAAAAAAAAAAAAAAAAAAAAAAAAAAAGGCTGGGATATAACTCCATGCAAAAACTCTGGATTCAGTCGCCAATGACCAAAGAAGAGAGAGGTCAATAAAAGCAGGCCTAGGGGTAGCTCAGATGCTGGAATTATCAGACGGCAACTTGGTGGAAAAAGTAGACAACATATATGAACAGATGAGAAGTTTCTGCAGAGAGATGGAAGCTGTTTTGTAAGCTAAACGAAAAATGCTAGAAATAAAAAATACAATATCAAAAATGAATTCATTTTAGAAATTCATTCAGTAGACTCCTCAGCAGACTATTTGCAGTGGAGGAAAAAAACCAGTGAACTTGAAGACTTTTCAATAGAAATTATCCAAACTGAAAAGCAAAGAGAAAAGAAAATGAAACAGAAGAGCCCGCGGAAGAGCCCACGAGGTCCACAGGACAATGTCAAGTACCCTAACTTAGGTGTAGCTGGAATCTCAGAAGGGGAAGAGAATGGCCCAGAAGACATAAGTGCAAAGATAAACGCTAAGAATTTTCAAATAATGGATCACATTAATTTACAGATCCTAAGAGCGTGGTGAACCCCAACCAGGCTAAATACAAAGAAAGATATATCTAGGTATACTGTAATCAAATGCTGAAAGCAAAAATAAGGGGAAAATTCTTGAAAGCAGCCAGAGAAAAATTTCTCACATTCAGGGTAATAACAATATTAAACATAGCCAATGTCACACTGAAAATAAAGGAGACAGGGCTGGGGATTTAGCTCAGCGGTTAAAGTGCTTGCCTTGCAAGCACAAGGACCCGAGTTTGATCCCCAGCACCAAAAAAAAAAAAAAGAAAATAAAGGAGACAGTAGAAGGGTTGCCAGGAGCACTGGACTATGCAAGGCCTTTAAATAAGCAGCACTAGGATTCTGAATTTTTTAAGTACGGCAGAAAGTTTTAAACAGGAGCATAACGTGACCTAGTTTACATTCGGAATCCTCAAGAGAAATTATAAGCTCTCCCTAACCCTAAAATCCCACGGTTGGTAAGTAGAGAGCCTAGATTCAAACAGAGGCCTTCTGAGGCCTTCTGAGACCATCTCTGGTGAAAAAGGCCAAGCCACGCCTATCAGGTGGAGCCATTGGGGGTTAGCTGATCTCGGAAGGTAGTTCCCAGCAATCATCTCCTGACTTGGAAAGGAGTGCGTACCAGCAGACATGGGAAATCTCACAAGACGGGAAGTCAAGAGGCAAAGATGGAGACGATGGGACGTTGAGGAAACGTTTCCAGGGCCAGCAGAAACCCCACAGTGCAGCCTGCAGGCATCCTTCCTGCGGACCTGGCCAGAGGAGTTACAGCACTTTGCCACAAAGCCGGCTGACCTGCAACGCATGCTTGCTCCTCCACTTGGGTTTTTCAGGGACTGGATGTGGTTTCCACCTTCTCTTTCATTCCGTACCCCACAGAGGCCTTGGCTTGTTCCTGGGAGACTGTTGAACAGAAAAGTGCTTCCTTTTACCACCTCCCAGACCCCTCAGTGTCTCTGACTTCAGGAGAATGCCCTGCTCCCATCCACGGAAAGATTGCTAGTTGAACTCGCTGGAAGCACAGTAGCCTAAGGTTGGGGTTTGGTTTTTGTTTTTGTGTTTTGTTTTGTTTTGTTTTTTAATAGGAAAATTAACTGGTTCCATATCCTTCAAAAGAGTGGATTGGCCCCAAGCAGTGAATGAGTCAGCATCCCTTTGGTTAAGCTGGGTGTGGCTAGGAGGAGAACAGAGGAAGAGCCATGTGCTGCAGCGAGCCCTTTGGATCAGTTCACTTCCCTTTACTGACCGGTGCACTTCGCAGTGTGTTGTCAGAATGGCCCTGGGAACATAGCCTGCTTCCTCCCGAGGAACTGGATCTGCTGGTCTCATGACAGCTGCCCACCAATCCATCTTTATTCTCCTCTGGATATTCTAGTCAACTTACAGGCAAACCCAGGCATACCCTGTCCTCTGTTTTAGATGCTTTCTTTTAATGCCTTCTTATAAATCTTTGAGAGGAGGCATAGCTCTAGGCCATTTACAGAAAGCTTCTAGAGTCACCTGTGGTTTGAGTAAATAAATATCCTTTGAAAGAAAAAGTGTGCAATTTGTACAAAGAGCTACATCTAGGTCTGAGAGCGCCTGCAAGTACAAAAGGCTGAGTAGGGAAGGAGCAAGCTGGGACCTTGAAAGGGATTTCTTGAAAGGACACTGAGCTCTTTGGAGTTGATCAGTGACCTCTCTTCCTTTTGGAGTAGCTTCTGTTTCACAGTGCTTCCAACTCGGCGGCTTCTAGCTCTGTCTGGGCAGATGTGGGCAGGTGTGGCTGGGTGTAGCATACAAGATGCAACCTGTGTCTAGTTGTGTATTGGAAGTTATACTATCAAATTCTTGGAGAGCATGTCTTAAATTTTCCAACATAATATGTGACTCAGCGGAAGAAAAGGGGAGAGGATCCCCCAAAACTAAATACCTGGCTACCCAATGAGAATGCCCTCTCTGTGGATTGTCCCATCTGCAGTAGGCCTCAGTTCATAGATCCTTTGTCCACTTCTCTGCCCTGTAGATTCAGAGAAGTAAGCATAAGTCTAAGAGGGAGCTGGCGAAGGTGCCCCCTCCCTGTCCCTGACAGATGCTGTTGGGTTTTCTGCAGCTATGACAGACCAGATTGTGGGTGGTTTTCCCCCAATGAAGTGTCCATTTCACATTGGTATACCCCTGAAGACACAGGCCTCAGAGTGCAGCCTGCTTCTTCCCCTTTTCCGCAGTGTCACAGTGTCAATCAGAACATTTCACCTACCCCAATGGAGCACCTTATTACTGACTTGAAAATCTTGGCTCCTCAGTATAGAAATCTCTAGGCTTTCATGGAAATCCAGCAGCTCTTTCCCTGCCTCGTCTCAAGAACCTTCACAGTCTTGAGCTCCTGCTTGCTTGTCTTTTCGTGTCCGATTTACTACTTGTTCCACCCAGAACGTCTTCCACACCCTGACCCTCCCCGATCGTGGCTCTCTAGACTCATCACTGGCCTTAAAAGCAGTAGAGACCTTCTGGCCTCCCAGGTCCATCTAGCTGAGCTCCTTGTGGCACTTTCACTTTGCTTTCATAGCACAAGTGCTTTGGGTGCCTGCTAATCTAACTACTAATGCAGATTAGTGCCTCTGCCACCATGATGGGTCCTTCAGCTCATTGTGTGCATCTCTCAGAGCAGCCAGGCATTTGTTGAACAGAGATTTGCTAAGTTGCTACATGGGCCACACATGCTGGCATGGCCGCACAGAGAGTTCCCAGCTGTAGACTTCGCCCCATGGAGCTTACCTGCTGCTAAGTGATAGCTTCTCTTTTTGTCTTATGCCTACTAAGCACTTTTTCCCTCCTATAATCTGCACCACAGCTTAAGAGAGGTGAGATTTCCTTCTAAGCCCTTTACACAGAGAGTGTGTGAGACTGGGAACAGTAGATGGTTTTCTCAGGGTCTCCATCTAGGGCGGCGCAGTGAGGCGGTGAGCCCCAACTGGTGACTTCCAAGGCTGGGGTCCTAACCCCTCCCGTGGCCACCTCCAGGCGGGTGTTGACACTGTGTATTGAGGGAGTCAGTGGCGCTCTGGTAAGGGTCAGGTGTCTAGTGTCCTCCTCTTTCATGCTGCCATGATCTGTCTCTGCAGATTGAGCCGTACATGCCGTATGAGTTCACCTGCGAAGGGATGCTACAGAGGATCAACGCGTTCATCGAGAAGCAGGTGAGGCTCGTCAGGTGTCTGTCTGTTTACTGTCCCAGCTTCCTGTTTGTCAGAGAGCTCCCATGAACAGTTCGGAGTTCACCATGTTGCTGTGGTCTTTTGCCTGCTTTGGAAGACTCTAGAATTTGGATAATGGCTGGTGCAGCAGGGTCCTGGTCACCCCAAGAGCCAATCTTTCCTTGCAGTGTGTTCTTAGTGACAGTGGAAGATCACGTGCATATGTACAACAGGAGAGACCAAGTAGTCAAGACGGAGACTTCCTGACCCCTAGGACCTGTGTCCCAGGGGACATCACAAGGACAGACAGATGGCTCTCTGTCCTGCCCTCATTTCTCACCCTAAGAAAGCCAAGGACAGAAACCACAGTTTCTAAGCATTCTTTTAATAGGATATCCTCCAAAATTCTAAGCATTTTGGGACTCTTTAGTGGTTTCTAACATCTTTTCGGACAGGACTCGTTTTCAAATGAAACCTAGATGTATAAAACAGATCAAAGCAGAACTTCAGTTCCATTGCAGGGGAGGGTGCCCACAGTGCCACCACCCTCACCAGCATTTGGAAACTCAGGCTGTGTTCCTGGAGGTAAAGGTCACGAGCATCGTTACCCTCCTTTTATAACATTGTAATTCCTTGCACTTCAAAAGCAAAACAGAGCTAGAAATAGACTAACTCCAAACCTGCATGGGTAGGGGAATCTGAACTCCTTGACCAGATTCCAGAAATAAGGGACTCCCCTTAAAGGGTGAGGCAGAGTGTTTTGTGGGGACAGAGGGATCTTTACACAATGACAGATGAGGGCAGCTGAAAGTAGAAAATCGAGTAACCATAGATGGAAGGCCCAGTGGGAGCTTCAGAGGAAGAGCTGGAAGTTTGAGACTGAAGCTGTGGCGAGCCCACAGCTGGCTGCTCCTGGTGGTGAGCACAGGCTGTGGGTGAGGGCAGGCCGGGCGGCCTGGCTGCCTGGCTGATTGTCTGGGCTTTCAGTAGTGGCCAAGGGCAGTTCTGCAGTCCAACCAGCTGGGTTCCACTCCCAGCACTGTGTCTGTGTAGTCATGAGAGGGCCATACGTTACTCAGCCTCTCTGTGCCTTGGTTTCCTCTAAGTGCTAAGTTACAAGGGCTAATACACAGGAAGTGCTGTAGACAGGGCCTGGTACATGGTGCTCAATAATTGCCAGCTAGTACTAGTGATTACTTAGTACATTATGCTGACTTTATGGTAACCATGTAATTATGTCACTCATCAGACTTTACCATGAAAGCTGAGCATTTGAATCCTTGGCTCAGACAGTCTTTGTATGACGACAGAGTAAAGATATTCCCATGACTCCAGCAGCCACATATGTATGGACTCTGCCAGCATGCTCCCGATGCTTCACAGTGCACCAGCGCTCCTGATCTAAGCTTTCACTTTGAGGTTAACATCACTCATTGTCAGCCATGATCCAAAAGTACTAGATGGGAAATACTAGTATGGTACAATAAGAAACTGTGAGATAAAGAGCTCATATTCCACATAACTATTATTACAGCATAATTGTCCTTCCTTCAGTTGTTAATTCCTTGCCATGCCTCATTTTTAAAATTTTTTGTCAGTGAGTATGCATGGGGAAAAACCACAGTATGAGTAAGGTTTGGTACCGTACGTGCCTGCAGGGATCCAGTGGGGGTCTTGGAGCATGTGTCCTGGGCATAAGTGGGGTGCCATACAGCATCTTATTTGCTCTGCACAGAGGTGATCACCCCCTTCTCTGCATCAAGAGGGACTCACAGTAGTAATAGGGCTCACAGATGGTGGGATCAGGATGTGACAGAGGCTTACTGGGAGACCAAGTCTGTACCAGGGGCCCAGGAAGTAGCAGGTGCCCTGGGCCGCAGCTTCTCATCTTCCAGCTGCTCAGCCTCTCTGAAGGTGTAGAGCAGAACTTGTGGCCTCCTTGGCTCTTGAGACCTCACAGCTCTGGCTGATGTCCATCCCAGAGGCTTTCTTCAGTCTTACCAGATCCCTGGGCCTGCTTCCAAAAACCATTTTCTTCTTTCCTGAATACACATTCTCTCAGGGCAAATGGTTCCTCACCAACAGACATAAGTGACTGTTGGACAGATTTATTCGAAGACTTTTATATCTTTCCTTCCCAAGGCTCATAAACTCCAGCCAGTCCTTACAAGGTCTCAATTTGTCTGCATTCCTAGTCCATTGCGAGGCTTTCTTCTAAGAAGAAGGTCCATTCTTCAGATAGACCTTGCTAAGTGCTCTGTATGAGAGAGGCTGCCCTGGCTTGCTCGGCTTTCCATCCAGGGTGCCTGGCCCAGCAGGTGCACCATCACTCCCAGGTGAGAGAACAAGGGAACGGGGAGGTAAAGTGACTGTGTATATCAGGAACCCGGAACTTATCTTGGACTTCATAGTTTCAGTGCTATGGTGCTGAAATTCTCTTCTGGAAAACATGCCAATGAAACTGCCCTTTCCTGTTACCTCTCAGCCTTAGAGATTTCTGCAGAGATGTGCAATCCACAGAAATCCAGACTTCTTTGTTTTTGCTGTTAACTCAGTCATGTGCTGTGGAGCATCCTGTGGGCTGTGCTGCCAGGGAGAAGATGTCGAAGGACAGCCCCTACCTCGGGGGCCTTGAGTGTCACTGAAGGCAACAGCCCAGTCCACATCCTTGGGCCAGTGTAGGTTAAGCCTACGCTAGTGACACAGCTAGCATGCTTTGGGGTCACCTCACTGCACCTGCAGGGGGAGAAGGGAGAGTCGAGGGGGCATTCAGAGGCTTTCTACAGGAGCCACAGCCTGAGAGCAAAGTGGGAGGGTTGGCCCAAGATGACAAAGCCTGAAAAGCAATGATGCCTCTTAGGACACACGGGTGTGACCGAAGAGAGGGGAGAGACAAAGCTAGGGGAGGAGACCGGCTGTGGAAAGATGCTGAGGCTCATGTGAAGTATTCGGATTTGATTCTGGGAAAACAGAAAGCATGAAGAAAGGTTCTATCACAGAGTGAATGCAGTGATGCTACCAGATAGGTATTTTAGAAAAGTGTCTCTAGCTATCTTGTGTTTGGGGCATTTCTTATAAGGTATTTTCCCAGCGCCTCTAAAACAGCAATAACAGGGCTATTCTGAGTTTATACCAGGAATTCCGTTGGACCCAGCATGGCCCTCCTTACTGCATAGAAGCCAGACCACACTGGCTCAGACACCAGATCTTCTGCCTCTGACTGTCAGCTCCAGTACCGAAGAGCTGGGGGCTTTTGTTCTTCCTACAGCTAGCAGAATATCTTCAGCTTGCAGTGGGATGGAAAGAAGGGTGCTTCTGATACGGACCGGAAACCAACACGGCAGGGGGGAGCTTCCTGTGCTCTGAACTTCAGGAGCCGCAGAGCTCATCAGGCTGACCTTGGCCGCAGAGTCTTCTATGCAGAACACAGGCGCTTTCATCAGGGTTGTCCTTGACACTTAAGTAAGGTGGTCAGAGCCAGAGGAAGCCAGTTGACAGCCACCAAGAGTGCCGGGTGTCAGTGTACAGCTGAGCAGGCAGCAGCGGAGTGCAGACATCTGAAGGCAGGAAGCAGGCCGTAGAGAAGCCCGTGTGCCCGCTTGCTCCAGCACCCCCGCCCCGTGATACTAAAAGTGATTGGAATTGCACCATTTGAAATGAGCTAAGAGAGGCCCCACCTGCAGCAGACGGGGAGTTAGTGCCAAGGCAAAAACCCCTCCTAATCAAAGACCAGGCACAGTCATTCCCTAACCAGAATGTGCTGGGGCTCCTTAAGCTTTTCATTATGCATGTTGGGGGCAGGCTATGTGTTTGCCTCTGGCCAGAGCAGAGCAGGTTGTTTGGAAGGGATGGCAATGTACCCCCTGACTTCTGAAAACTCCGCATAAGCTCTTCAACTCTATTTTCTGCCTCCCATAAAGAGCCAGGGTACATGTCCAGGGGTTTGTAAAAAGCTGTGTAATTCACATGAAATGTATTCTGTGTGTGCAGAGGGACGGAGAGAGTCAGCTTCACAAGTGGTGTGGAGTTGGATGCAAGGGCCAGTCTGATATTGAATCTGGAGGGAGGAGAGTGTGGTGGAGATGCCACAGTTCGCAGGGAAAGAGGAAAAGACACTGGACGGGGAGAAGGTGGGTGTACCGGGGAGTCTGGGTCTCTGGTGACCACACACTGCACCCTGGAATCTGCTGCCTGGTTTCACGTCCTGGCCCAGCTGCCATGGTCGCTGACTGTGCGCGGGTTCCCTGACCTCTCTGTGCTCTGACACCTTTTGTGATAACGAGGATAATACCACTTATCCCATAGCACTGTTGGAGAAATCAGTAGACTGATACATGTTTGACACAGACAACTCCACCCAGCCTATGAATGGACTCTGAAAGCTCAGCTACTCACCTCCCCAGGAGCCCCAAACCAACCAACATGTGTTTCTCAAACAGACCATAAAATTCATGCCACGCAAAGTTGCAGCTCAGAGATTTGTTGGCAAATCGATGGTAATCTACAGCTGCCACCTCGACTTAGTGGTGGCAAGTGGCGTGACATTGCCATCATGCTGGAGGGATTCCTATTTGCAGCCTTGCTTCTGCCACAGCCCCAGCCTTAGATTTGCTTTCCTGAAGAATTAGGGCTTTCTCACTTGGTATCATGGTGTTGGGTTCTTCCACGTTGTAACATGTATCAGAACTTACTTCCTATTGCTCAAGAGTATTCTGTGGTACAGGTAGACCACAGTGTGTTTATGCGTCCACCAGGTGATCAGTGTTTGGGTTCTTTTGACTATTGTGATGCCTGAACTTTCACATGCACCCTTTGTGCAGACCTGCGTTTTCATGTCTCCTGAACAGACCTTTAGTAGTCAAGGTGTGGAAATGGGACAGGTTTGTGGGAACCCTCAAGGCACAGTCCTGGCTCAGCTGATTGGTGGGTATGCAGTCATGGAGAATAATTCCTAGGGCTCAACTTCACAGACACCTTTTCTGTTGCCCTATGAACACAGATGGGCACCCAATGCTGAGAAGCAGCAGGACCGGATATGGACCAAGTTTGCTTCCTTATGAGGCAAAACTCTGGTGACTGAGGTGTGTTTAATCCAGTCGTCTGTGTTCACTCAACACCTTCTGCGCCAGAACCCAGATATCACAGAGATAACAAGCATGTCCCTTAGCCGTCAGCTAGCTAGCTGAACGTGGCTCAAACCCCAGCTGTGTGGCCTGGATCTGCCTCATCGGCCCCTTTACCTGCTCCTTTTCTTTTTCCTTGAAAATACCTGACCTCCCCTCTATCTCCTGTCCAGACCTGTACATCTGAGCCTGTCTTCTTGGTTTCGGATAACGTGGCTTTCCACAGGAATCCGCCGGCCTCTAATACACTGTGGACTTGGCCCAGGGTCGGGTGGGGCCGAGGGTCGTGCAGAAGACCCCCTCCAGTGCCATGCTCCGTCTTCTCCACTGGCTCCTCTGCACCCCGCCTCTGTTTTGCTCCAAACAGGTGACCTTGCACCTGGCCAGCAGCCCTCCACCTGTGCTTCTCTTCGGGCAGTGCCTGCCCTGTCTGCTCGAGCCTTCTGGGGAATTTTGTGAATTACATCTTCTCCGTGCTGTCACTTATCCTCCGTGACAGAGGTGGCCCCTTCGTGCTGCCTCATGCTCACTGATCAAGAGCGTGGCTTCTCAGGAATTTGTCAGTGGTTTATACTCTCTGCGTGGAAGTGTTTAAGTCATCAAGCACATCTAGTAGAAACTTAGTGACTGGCTGAGATAATTGTTAGAAAGGAATGCAGATGGTGTGTGTTCTAAGTGGGCTTGTTAACCACATTGGAGATGATTGTGTATGTCTCATTCTGGCTGCACAGATGCCTCACTGGGTTGGAATAGTCTCCTTTTCTACTTCTGCTACTGTCACAGCCCCAGGATGCCAAAACCATTTATTTCTATTCAACAGCTCTCTATGGAGCTACAAAACACCATGTTACTGGTAAGCCACTAACTCCTGTGTAGCCTACAAAGCCCGTCCCGGAAATTCCTGCCTCCTACTAGCCTTCTCTGATTGCTGCCACCACCATTCTCCCCTTCCTCGTAGAGTTGGCCTTTTCCCTTTTCCACATGGCCTTTGTATCCTATTTGGGCGTTTGTTTTTTGTACGCTGTTCTACGATTTTTTTTAAATATTGGCCCGTCTTACTGCACTTGCACCAAACGTTTGAGCCCAGGCACTTTGTCTCCTGTTTGTGTTTCTAACACCCGGCATAAAGATTAGTAAGCATTTGTAAAGCGATTGCTGGACGCATGCTTTCTATCTCTGAGCAGGTGCTTATCTAACGAGTGCTTGCAGTGAGGAGGTGACTGGGCGTTCCCATGTCATCTGTGCTGCAGTTATGACACCAGGGACCCCCCCCCACCTTGGCGAGCACCCAGTGGAGGCTGCTCCTGTGAGTGGGAGTGTTATCGGGTGGCTTCCCATATTCCTGGGTTCTTCCCCTCAAGCAAAGAATTGAATGAGGGGGACAAAAAGCAGGTCTAAAGTTTTATTTAAAAGTATAGAGAAAAGGAGAAAAGGAAAATTGAACATAACAATCAGCAGCCACCATCTTCCATGGGAGGGGAAGGGAGAGCCCCCTCCCTGGCACCTCTGTGGGAAGGAAGAGCCCGAGCTTCCAGTGTTGCTTCTATTTGTGGAATGGAGTTCTCCTGGAAACTTGCAGAATTCCCTTCAGTTCACATGAGGGCTGGTGCTCGAAAATCAGGCTGATGTCAGGTCCAGGCCACTCCCCCAGGTCACGTTCCCTTGCCAGCCAGCCTTAGCCACGCCCTATTCAGTTCCCTGCAAGCACCTGAGCCCAGAGGTGGCTCTCGTGGACCCATTAGCGCATGTAATGCAACCAGCTCAGCTTCTACCTCGGGACCCTGGCCACACATCATGGGCAACCTTGGGACACTATGGCTAATGTCTCAGGGGCCCTCCTTGTCAGGCACCTCACTTTCCTCTCGCAGGAGTTGCACAGGAACGAAGGACAGATGCTGCTGTCCCCATTTCATATGTGAGGGCAGGCAGAGAGATCTCGAGAGACATCTACGAAGTCCCCAGCTGGGGCCAGAACCACAGCCCGGACCCTGAGCACCCTCCCACCTTATCTCCTGTCAGCTTTCTGATGACTCCTTCCGGCTTCCCAGATGGTTCCCTAAGGTTTAAGAGGGTCTTCCTGCTCTTTTTTTTACTATTCCTGGTCCTACTGGCCCCAAAACAGATCACTGAAAGGACCTCAAACCCAGTAGTGGGAGGACATTCCCGGTGTGGAGCAGCTGAGTGACTGCAGCCCAGGTGCAGAATGGAGCTAAATGCTCCTGTGGAAGGGGACCCAGGAAGGCTGGTGCGCAAAGACACGAACAGACCAGGCACCTCTACTGCACAGCGAGGATCTAAGCATCTCCCTTTGCAGTGTCATCCTGCCCCGTTTAAGACAAGGTACAGGATGTTCATTTATCCAGGGACGCCCTGGCTTCTGCAGATGCCCCGTGGCTGTCTCTGAAAGCTGTATGGAGCGGAGACAGCCCTCCCGAGGAAGAGTTCAAGGAGTCTATCTGTGGGGTACCTGCCATTTGCCAGCCTGCTGCTGGCCTCCATTTTCGCACTGCGCTGGTATCACTGTCCAGATGAGGAATTCAAGACCAGACCGAGTGAGGCACCCAGAGCACCGTGGCAGCAGGGCCAAGTTTCAGGTCTTGTTATGAATGGAGATGCGTTCCTTTGCCACATCACCTCCTACTCAAACATAGCAGGTCCTTTTTCTAACCTCAGTTAAAACAGTCTGGTGCGAGGCCAAGAATGAGTAAGGAACATCCCCAAACCCAACAGGTGCAGAGACCCTCCCTCAGCTGTGTGTGTGGGGACATATTAGTGAGAGTCATGCTCATTTTCTTACAAGTCATAATTTCAGCCTTCCTGGATTTCTGTTACCTGGCTGAATCCAGATGCGTCTGTCAGCTCTCTGTTATGAAAACGAAACCTAGAATAATCACCTTATAGGAAAGTTTTATTTTGACTCAGTCTTAAAAATTCTAATCCATGGTTGGGTGGCCTTGTCCCTTTAGGCCTGTGGTGGGCCACCATGTTGGAAGTGTGTGTCTGAAGCAAAGCACTCAGCTCATGGCCAGGAAATGAAAGAGACAGGAAGGAGCCCGGGTCCCAATACCACCACGGTGGCCTCAAGAGCACCTACGTCACAAAGGCTGCACCACCTCCCATGGTGCCACCTGCTGTAGGACAACCTTTTAACATACGGACTTCTGAGGGACACTCCAGATCCACAGTGTAGCCCCAGGGAAATCAAGAAGCAGAGAAATTCTCTCTTAGCTTCTGATGCAGATGTCATCTGAGTCTAGATTTCCTGATTGTTTGTTCTGTACAGTTACATTGTAGGCTTTGGTGTACGGAAGATTTAAAAATCTTCTTTGTTGTAATATTTCAAGGTTATAGAAGTTACCAGTTTGCTCCTCTGGAATTATAAGCAAAGGTGCTTGCATTAGCCAGCCAGAAAAACAAGCAATACTTAACCTTTTCCAAATACTTGTACTTCCCTCTGCGCTGATTGTTGGTAACCCCCTTTCATTATTTGTTGGTTCTTCCTGTGTGACAACAGCCATCCTCATGGGATGGGCAGGGTTTCGAGATACAAGGTTTCCCCACACTGACACAGAAAAGAGCAGTGGCCACCCAAGACCCACAGCGCTGTGCTGCCCACAGCTTCGAGGAGTGTTGTTCTCAAAATCATATAAGGAGTCTCCATTCCAGGTCTTCCTGCCCTAGTGCTGCATGCATCTCAGGACACTCTGCTTCCCCACCCCTGTGCCTCACTTTCAGAAGACTAAGCTGTACCCCGGTACCCTAAACAATCTTGTGTATTCATGTCATCTCTTGAGTTACTAGGCCCTTCCCATATGAATCCAGCTCCAGATTTCCTGCCCACTTTTGGCTGAAGCATTTGTTTGTTAGTCACCCAACTCAGACTCCAGGCGGCACAGGTGCCCTCATCAGCAGAGTGCGATGCAGGGACAACAGTGGCCCGCCTTACTCGTTCCAGTCCTTCTCCCACCTTGCAGACTCCGTGTCAGGTGCTCGCTGCCTGTCTCTTGCCTCGGTCAGCAGCGAACAGTGTAACTTCCTTTAAAACAAAAGGAAAAGGAAGCCAGGATCATAGGAAGTCATCCTCGCTACCCAGCTGAGCCTCTGAATATTACATATTTTGCCCAGAGGTTCAAATCGCTGGTAGGAGAGGCAGAATCTGGGAGGACAGCATTTTCTTTGCTCCTTTTGTTGTCTTTTGAGTCATTAAAAATAACACAAGCAAAAGTTTAAAAAAAAAAGCAGTAGGAGAGGCCCTGCTGGTGGGGCCTGTTGAAATGCCACGCCCTCCGTGCTGTGAGGCCACCACCCTGGCAATGGGAGCCCTCCTGTGATGGTGACCCCCGCAGGACACGGGGTGGGGCAAGAACATTTCCTCTGTGTGCCCTGGAGCTGGGCGCTCTGAGCCCTGAGATGACTAATTTCCTCATGCACAAGGGGGAAAGGAAAGCGGAGGAAAAATAAAGTGTTCCAGAAGGACACTCAGGCCAAGTCAACTTCCTGACCATGCTGCACTTCTCGGCAGCAGGCTGGCCAGTAGGGGGCGTCCTCGGAGCAGCACACACACATTTTTGTGCCTTTGTGCCTCTCCTCGGTGCCTGTCACCAGGCTCCATGCCTCACCCTGCTGCTTGCCCCACTCGGCGTGTCCAGGGACAGTTGCATCAGCACTTGGAAGCCTGCCTCTCTGCTGGGTTGTATTTGTCTCTAAACACATCTAGTTAAATATATCAAGCTCTTTGCCTCTTCTCTCAGGTACTGCTGTGCTGTGGTATGCGCTCCTGTGCTGTCCTGTGCCATCCTGTGCTATCCTGGATGTCCGTATGGTGGACAGGGCATCCCATGCTCCCAGGATCCTAACCACCCAGCACTCCCAAATGGATTTGTCAGGCACGCTCTCTAGGTCTGTGGCACAAAGCACCTTGGTCAGGTCAGGAGTCCGGGAATTCAGACTTTCTGCCCAGGTGCCCTGCATCGTGTGCTGGGAGAGCAAGCCTGGTGTCAGGGCCGTGTGTCGCCATCTCTGGCACCTCCACGGGATTGCTTCAAGCCCAGCCGAGATGAGAGCTGGGCTGCCAGGGCAGAGTGGCTGCTCCTTCCTTCTGCAGCTTCTGCTCCTAAGGGAGCTGATCCTCCTGAAGCTGGAGGTTGCCTCCTGGTCCTCAGACCCCCTGCCCTCTCTGTCTTCCTCACCTGGGCCGGCTTCCCCAGTCCCTTAAGCTTCGGGGGTGCCTGGCTCTGCCCAGTCTGACCTTGTTTGTAGCGTGCTATTTTTGACTGAGTCCCTGCCAAGCATGGGCCATCAGAAATGCCTGCAGCCTCCTTGGTTTGAGGCTTCACCTTAGAATGTCCACATCTTGCCGCTGAGGTGAAACTGGCACCCATGAAACAATATGATTAGGTAGCTGACCCTCAAGCCAAATCAGCTTCTCGCAGGTCTCGACCAGCTGGTGGAGGCAACCTGAAGGTGGGCTCCGAGGGCCGACTGAAATAGCAGACTGCGGGATTGTTGATGACTTTGATGATGAATACAGGCGTGCTTGGTGCTCTGTGCATTACAGGTTGGCCTGTCGTCCTCAAGCTGCACGTTGGGGACCTGCTATTGTCTCCCTGTCTGTAGTCGAGGATGCTGGTGGCTGGGAAGGTCAAGACCTGGCCTGAGGGTGTGGCTGACTTGGATCTGTCTGGCTTCCAGTTCTCCCCTTCTTGGCAGGACTGGAGAGCACCGGCTGTCTCCCTGGTGCTTCGGCTGATGGCTTCATTTTCGTTTTAGGACTTCTGCCACGGCCAAGTGATGTGGCCCCCGCTGAGTGCCCTGCAGGTGAAGCTCGCTGAGCCCGGGCAGTCCTGCAAGCAGGTGTGCCAGGAGAGCCAGCTCATCTGTGAGCCGTCCTTCTTCCAGCACCTCAACAAGGCCAAGGACCTGCTGAAGTAAGTGTTCGGGGGTGGGGCTGCAGGAGCAGCTCGGTGGGCTGCGGGGCTAGAGCTGGGTGGAGAGGCGGCCCATCTCTGTGTCCTGGGTGTGGGCTGTGGGGGAAGGATGTGGGAGGGGCAGCCGGCCACAGCACATGCAGGAAAATGAAGTCACCTGGTGTGCAGATGTATTTAGAATCTGAATGGGGCAGTTTGCACAGATAATCCCACATCTGGGCTTGGAGCTAGTGGGAAGTGTTCAGGCTGCCAATGTGACACCCAAAAATAGGAGTGGAAGTGAGCAGGAACACGGGCTCCAACAGACCTGCCCGAGGACCCCTGGCAACAACCAGGTCCCCAGATGCTGCCCAGCGGAGCCCAAGCAGCACAGGGCGCAGGTGTCAGTATCAATCTTGGAATCAGAGAGCAATAAGAACTGCGGAGAGGGAGCCGACTCCAGACTGCAGACAGCACACTCCAACATGCTGCCTCCTCACTTGCAGTCCCACTGACTCTCGCACTTTCTTCAGGCATCTTCGGGACGCCGTGCGCCAGGAGCCTCAGCTCAGCACGCCAAGGAGTGCTGGCCAGGGCTGCCCCTTGAAGGGCCCTCTGGCGCCCCTCGAACTGGCAGTTTCTGAGTTTTTGCCCCCTGCATGTAGTACTTTCAGTGATGGTCTTTGTTTCCCTTTGCATTAGCATTCTGAATTTGCCATCTGTAGTTCCGAAATGTCGGTACAAGGTTTCTCCTGGCTTCTGACTCCTGGTCCCTATCCGTGCTAATTTCTCCTAATTTTTATCTTCCTCCCTGTCTTGTTTATCTAGTACTAATTAGTTATCTAGCCTCCCCTGCTACGTTAATAGCACTGACGGGGGAGTTTTCTCTAAGAGACTTGCTCACACGTAACAAGACACTGCCTATCAACTCTGAAATATTTGGTCCAAGGCTGGGAGAGAATGTTTAAGGAATGGAGTGGGCCCGAGGTTTAGTGCTGGCCTGTCCCCTGATGGCTTCGCACCTGTCCACCGGGGTCACTGTGCACTGTGGTCTGAGCTGGCCTGGCCCCTCCCATGAGGTGTATTACTCTCAAGCATAGAACTCGGTTTGGAGAGTGAGTTCCACCATGGCTGGAGGTCTGATTTATTCCTGTTCTTTCTATGGGAAAACCAGACTCGGAGTCGGCCTTGATTCCACCATCCACAAAGAAGTGCAGGGCGGAAGAGGCAGGCTGGGTGCACCCTGCTCTGCAGCCAAGGAGGCTCTGTGAGAGGCTGCCGGTGGTGCCGGAAACTCCCGGATCCACAGTGTAGACCAGAATTTTAAGGTCCCATGTGGGATTTTGCACTGGCTCCTCTTCCAGACGCCTCCTGGAACATGGTAGGCTTTAGAGAATCCCAAGCACTCTGCTCGTACTGGAAGTTTAAATCACTAGGTCAAGACTCGCAGTTCAGTCTGTGTGCAGCCTCCTGAGAATGAAACCTACCAGGGCTCCCGAACAGGTTGGCTTCCTTTCAGGCCTGGGAAGGAGTCAGGTTCTTAGCCTTGGTACTGCCATAGGGTCTGGCTCAAGGCTGGCGTGCAGTGCGCTCCAGCAACCCTGCACAGGCAGCCCACCTCCAGGGATAGGGTCTGGGTCAGCAGGGACAGAAAGGACCCAACAGCTGGGCGAGTGGCCAGTTCCAATGACTTTCTCATTGGAGATGGGGACATCCTGGGTAGTGGGTAGGTGGTAAGGTGTAGCCCTTGCTCTAGAGCAGAGTGACCCCTTCTTTCAGGCAGCAGAGGAGGCTCAAGACCACCAGGCCGAGATTAGAAAAGCCAGTGCCCCAGCTAGCCCTCTCTATTCCCTTTCCAGATCGCATGCAGCAGAGGGCCTGGGGCGTGGCTGTCCCGCTGTGGCCTCTGTGGCATGGTGTCACTCGCTCCCCCACGCTGCCCCACTGGAGGGAGTCGGGTTTTCTTACCAGGAGGCTGGAATGAATGGTAATTTTGCAATAAAGTTGTCTGAAATTAATTCTGTGAACATAAGAGCCCTACTGAATAACTTGTTCATGCATTTGTAAATACTGATAATGTTGTAAAACCCCAGCTATCTGGCAGTCTATTGAGTGCCTCCTCCGTGTGGAAGTAATCCTGGCCCATCCATATTCATGGCCAATTAGCAGCTAGCGGCTCCAACAGCCAAGCTGCTCGTTCTTCTCCAACTTGGGGCCTGGTTCTCATCTGGACTTAAGCTCCTTTCAGTTCTTGGGTGTCTATGACCTTTACGTACCACCCATCCTCGCTGCGTAGTGTGAATTTAATATACCACATAAATCAGGCTCTTGAATCAGAATCGGCAGGTGGTCGCTGAGCTCTTCTCCATGCAGGGGACAGATAAGTTCTGGAAAGACCACCACGGAGCATGCATGACTCAGGCAAGACTCCACGTCGAACAGGATGGCAAGGAGAGGGCAGACAGTCCCAACGGTCCCAGACAGTGCCGTTCCAGCAGGGCCCAGTAGGGAGGACTTGGCTCCATAAAAAGGAACATGTGTTCATGTGAAGCCTGCTTTGTAATGTGGCTACCTCTTAAGGTTATAGCTTGTAAAATTTTAAATTACAGGTGGTCCCCAATTCATAATGATCCAACTTAGGATTTTTCAATGTAACGTTGGTAGGGAGGCCATCAGCACTCAGTAGAAACCAAAGTTCACATTTTGCATTTGGCTCTTCTTCCAGGCTATGAACAGGCGGTATGATACCGTCTCATGATGCCAGGCAGTGGCAGTGAGCAGCAGCCCCTGGTCAGCCACACAGGCACCAGGAGCCCCAAGCAATCTGCGTGTGCCACCTGTCTAAGCTGGGATGGTCGGTCAGCCAGGTGCATTCAGTGCCTTTTCGGCTTGCAGTGTTTGCAGTTTAGGATAGGTTCATGAGCACATAACACTAGGTGGAAGAATAACTGTGCTGGCCGCTGGGCTTACTCTGAGAAGGAGATTTAAGCAGTGAAATGTAGATGGTAAATGCTTTGGCTCCTGTGAGGGCAGAGTCCAAGTGGTCACGGGGGTGTGGCTGAGTCTCGGAGGGAAGGATGGCACTCCAGGCAGGTGGCAGTGGGACAGCCCTGCTTCCGCTTCTGCGTCTCAAAGGGCCTGGTGTCCTGTGCCTGTGTCTGTGTCAGAGCGTAGTAGTAGCTTCCCCGCTGTGCCATGGTGTGCTGGATTTATCAGCTTACCCCGCTGACAAGGAGGCAAAGCAGCCAGCCCAGGGGAAAGGGCCGCTGGCTTTTCATTCTTCTTCAAGAGCTGTAAACGATGAACCGAGTGCTGATGGGCCCCAGAAGCACCCACTCCCCAGAAGAAAGCTGCCGGGGCCAGCTGTGGAGAAGGCATTTCCGCAGGAGGGTGAGGGAAGATGCACGCCGAGCAGCAGGAGGTGTAAGAGAGAGACAGATCAGAGGGACAGAGACGTACCCACGGCTCTCCACATGCTGTGCAAGGCAGGACACCCCCAGGGTCGAGGACCCCGAGCTGTGGCAGCTGCTCGGCCGCAGGATGCAACTGGAGCCTCTCAGGTGACTTTTGCCCGCTAGTTCAGCGAGGCTGGTGGAGGAGCGTTCTTGGCTGCCCAAGCCCCTGGGACAGCCACCTGCTTACCGGTGAGAAAGGGAGAGTTCTGCGGGGCCTGGAAGATGCTCAGGCCAGGGAGGTGGGTGGCATTAGAAAGCGGCTAGAACCGCACCTTCTCACAGCTCCATGTCAAGGAGCCTTTGGGGAGCTGCCTCGT
The DNA here is from genome assembly GCA_004026905.1 of Hystrix cristata. NCBI lineage: Eukaryota > Metazoa > Chordata > Mammalia > Rodentia > Hystricidae > Hystrix > Hystrix cristata. The sequence goes on from PVJO010016299.1 coordinate 27,451, forward strand.
GCGGGTCCCCACTGTGGCCCAGGAGAGGTCTGCGCAAGGAGCACTGTGTACAGGCCATGCCACAGCCTGGTAGGCTCCTGCTGCTACAGCCTCATTTGGGATGAGCACATCCCAAATGGGATGCGCCAGATGTGAGATTACCGCACTCCTACACTAGCCACTGTGCCCTGGAGCCTGAGTCCCGGTGACCCAGTGAAGGAGCAGGGGCCCTTTTTATGGTTTCCAGCAGTTCTGCCCCTCCTCACGGAGTGTGATTGTCGCAGTAGAGATTTCCAGGTTCCTGGTTAACAGTGTACCAGGCAGATGGTCAAGTTAAGACATAGCAGCTCCCTGTAAGTCACCCACGTGTTACATAAATAGCATAAGCATCAATCTGTGTCCCAAGGCCATGGTCCAAATGTAAACTTTTCATGCCACGTTGAACACCGGATACCCCTTTCCCTTTGTTGGCTAGTCGGGGATCCTCTGAGAAGAGCTGGTAGCCCCAAGTCTCTGGCTCATTTTTCCTGATCTATGAAACTCCTACATCCAGCCTTCTTCATGGCCTGCAACTTTAACCCCTGGACACCATCTCCCAGCTGGCACAAGACCAGGGGTGTAAGGATATTCAGGGAAGGGACAAGAAGGACACTGCCCTCCTGCACAGGCCTCAGTGCCCAGTCTGGCAGGCGCGTGCCGGGCAGCCACAGGCTGTGGGGGTGGGGCCTCAAGGCTACCGCCCCATGATTGGTGCAATCCAGAGGCACTGCAGATGTGCTGGCAAATCCCTGGGTTGGTGCTGGCAGGAGGAGGCAGGCCAGGAGGAAGGCAGGAGAGGCAGTAGTAGGGGAGAATGGTGCTTCTCCTCCCCTCCACCCCAGGCTTCCCTGAGGCAGTGTCCTGATCTCGTCCCGCACAGCAGGAAGTGAGACTTCCATGAGCAAAGCAGGATGAGTGTGGTTTGGTGTGTGTGTGTAAATTCACAGTATCTGCAAGGGAGAAAGGTGATGTCGCCTCTCCAGGACCTGCCAGGTACTGGACAAGGGCAGTGATCGTACTAATAACAATAGTTGCACAATGACTGGAGCTAGACTCTGCCTAGTGCTCTAGAAGCACTCGTTCAATGCCTGCACATAGAGATCATTTACCCTCATTTTACAGAAGAGAACACTGGGCCACAGGGAGGCACGCAGCTCCAAACCAGGTCTGCCCCATCTCCCTGCACCCTGTTCTCAGATCCGAGTGAAACCCTGGTTCCCACCTGGCTTCCACTCACTTTTCGCCGGGTGAAACCCCTTGTTCTGGGGGAGCCAGTGCATCCCTGGCAAGAGGGAAAGGTCTGTGGGTCTTTGAGATGGATGCCAAGGAATGAACATCTGGAATGTCCTTCAGCCCCAAGCACGGATCCCAGACCAAGGGATAAAGCTACTTGGTCTGAGCCCACAGACCACTGTGCCGCTGGAGAACATGGCGGAGGAACAGGCCTGGGTCACCTGCCCTGGGCCTTCTGAACCACCTCTGCACCCTTCTCTCTATCCAGGGTCACTATTACCCCCGGCCAAAAGGTCATGTGCATCATGGTAAAGTCTGGGGAATCCGGGCCCCGGGACAGCATCTGATTGCTTGCTTTCCAGTGGGAGACAAAGGCCAAATAACAGAAATCTTGTTAAGCCTTTAATTAAAAAGCTAAACATACTTATAAAATACCAAAATAATGCGTGGCTTAGCCTCAGTGTTGCTCCTCACAAACACTTATTGCCAGCATTTCAGTGTGCAGCCATCTCTACACACACACACACACGCACACCAGAGGCTTGTCACACTGTATATTCCTGTTCAGATTTGCCTTGCCGACGTTCCTAGAAGTGAAGAACTTCAGGGTCAGACGGTAACACCATCGCCATCTCGTTGCTGAAGCAGGAGTCCTGAACGTGCTCCCCCCACCTCAGCAGGTGGGCCAGCAGGGCCAGTGATAATGACAAGTTCTGACCCCTGCCTCACCAACCAGTGTGCCTTTCTCTTCCTCTTCAGGTACGAGGTGATCTGCCAAAGCTCAGAGCGGGCTAAGGACATCCTGGTGCCCTCCATCGACCCCACGAGCAAGCACTGTGTGTTCCAAGGGGACCTCCTGCTCTTCAGCTGTGCGGGCGCCCACCCCATGCACCAGCGGGTCTGCCCCTGCCGGGACTACATCAAGGGCCAGGTGGCCCTCTGTAAAGACTGCCTCTAGCAGCCCCCGCGCGGCCCTGCTCAAACTGCTGGGGAGGACGGCAGCTCTGTCGACAGGGCCAGGGACAGAAGTCAGTCAGGGACTCTGGCCAGAGCCCAAACTTTGTGGCTGAAGTTTTGATTTGGTGTCACTTCTGCTGCAGTCAGCGTGTCCCCGAACACCAAAACAAAGTGAGAGTAGACGTCAGGCCAGGAGCCTGGCTTCTCCCTGGTACAATAAGCATTTCTACTTTGTGAGGAGCAACTGCAGAGAGACTGTCAAGGCAGCTGCTCCAGGGTTTAAAACAAAAAGAGAAAAACGTCTCAAGATTCATTTAAAGCAAAACAACAAGAGGAGGAATTGAGCTAATTGGAGAGAACTTTGAATGGGAACATTCCTAAATCCGTTCACTTATTTATTTGGGAGGGAGGGAGGGCTTGGGAGGGAGGAAAGGGATGACCACAGCTTCTTCCTCTGTTCCCACTATTAACCGTTCACTTTCATGATATTATTCCATCTGCTTCAGGTGGGGTGCAGTGGAGCTGCTGGAGGGCAGCCGGAAGACGTGGCGTCTGCTGGTAGAGCAAATGAAAATCTTGCTTTGGAAACACAGCCAAACTGCCCCGAGTGTTGTCATAGAGCTGGTGGACCCCGTGTGTGCTTGGCAAAAGGCAGCTAAAGCACAAGTGACCGCTTGAGGGAAGTGTGGGTGCCTCTGAGGGCCAGAGAGCCCAACCAGGGATAAAAGATGGGGCCGTTTTGCAGTCAAGAGAGGCCCCTTTCCCTGTGTGTTCCCTCCCATCCACCCACCCGACTTAGCCCTCATTTCTGGTTGGAATTCTTTTAAGAAAGAAATGCAGGATTGTAGAATTTTTGTCTGCTAGTTGGTGGTAAGCTCACTTCCCTCACTTGCCACTCTGAGGAGGAAAGTAGAGGTGGGGGACTTGGCTGCCTTTGCACTTGGAGGGCTAACTCTGTAGTCCCCCAAGGACCTGAGATGTGGACAGGAATAGTCAGTCTGGGCACCTGACAGGCGGGCTTGTGTTCTGTCCCCTCTGGCGTCTGATATCACCAAAGTCTGGGTAATGGGGTCTTGGCAAACTTGGTGTTTGCCGCGCAAGCAGGGGCAGCTCCCAGTGAGTGCTGTGTGTCATCCTGGATGTGCCTTGGGCGGTATGGCACTGGCTTTTGCTCTGAGGAGAATGAGCAGACATGTGGGACTTGGCCCTCTACACCGTGGAGCCCCGTGGTCTGCCTCTCTGTAAGCTCCCACCCCCACCAAACGATTGCTTCTGCTCTCTAGAAGTCTATGAGCTTCCGGGAAGAGCCTGAGGCCTCCGTGCGTGTGGGAATGAGCACTCTCCTACCTCCAGGTCAGAGCTGCAGGCTCCAGCTGGTGGTCTGGAGTTGCTTGGGCTGCACTCAGCCTGCTGCAGGGAGGGAGAGCCGGGTAGAGCCTCTGCCGGCAGAAGAGCTGGGCAGAGCTAATGACTGGATGGGCCTGCAGAAGGAGCAAGAGAAGAAAAGAACTGTATCTTTTAGGGTCCAGCAAGAACATGGAGACTAGGTCTGGGAAGTTAGATCTGCCCTCTTCTTGGTTTCTACCTGGTGCATAAGTACTGTAATAGCAAATGCACACAGCCTTTATCCCCCAGCCCCAGGCCCTCAGATGCCTGGTTGGTGAGTTTGAAGTGCACCTCCATCCTACTGAGTGGAGGGGGTAGGAGGGGCAGCCAGGGTCTGTACCCCTCCCCTCCGGTGGCCTGTGGACACGTCCGACAGGGAGACCTCTGCCTGAGCCCAGCAAAGAGGGCGAAAGTCCGAAGGAAAACTGTATGTTTGTGGGGGAGGGAACTGGCATCCTCATTGTAAGGAAGGGCCTCTTCCCTAGGAGTGGGGCTGTTGGCTGCACCCTGGTGTCTTGAGTTTGAGTTTCCAGGCCTGCAGTTCTGCGCGGGCTCCGCTGCCTGCTGGTCTCCTTCCCTACCTTCACAAGCTGCCTGTGCAGACATTTGACCAGCAGGGAGAGCCTTCGAGCCAAGACCTGATTCCCCAGGCGCGGCCTGTTAACCCACTGTTGAAACAAGCACAGGAATTCGGAATGCAAGAGACCTGGAAAACATTGTTCTCTCTGCCTGCAGAAGCTGTATGCATCGTTTGCTAGCTGTTGCTGAGCTCAGGGCCTCTCCACCTTCCTGGTCTCCAAGTCAAGACCCCCAAGGTCAGGCAGCTCAGAAGAGCACTTTCTCCCATTTAAAAATTCCTCTTCCTTCCCCGAGTCCAGCCTTAGCTGGAAGTAGACAGGACATCTCCTGGTGAGGCTGCTGCTCTTCGGCCAAACCAACCCACACTCCAGTTACCGGCATTGTGGATAGAAGTGGGGGGTGTACACCAGCTTGCAGGCTTCCCCAGCCTCTGTCCAGGTTTGGTCAGGGACCCTCCAGAGGGAACTGGAGAGGGGTGTCACCTGACAGTGTGGGCTGGAACCTGCGCAGTTCGCCGTTGGTGATTTTTATAGAAACCTAAATCAATTTGTAATTGATGACCATTCCACAGGGAGGGAGATCTGAAATCAAGATCACTGTTTCCTTATGCTATAATCATATCTTGTCTTTGGATTACTTTTCCCATGGTGATCTTAAGCTCTTAAGAAACTTGAGAAATTTATTTAATTTATTAAGAAATACAAAACTTTCCTTTGTAAGGTAAGTACTTGGTGGAGTAAAAACTCCTGAAAGGGCAAACACTTCTTTGAACGCCAGTAAGCACCTCATTTAGTTTATGTGTATGCAATTTGATTTGCACATTGTACAAATGGAGACACTCTGCATTTTTGCTTTGATTTTGTGTTTTCACCGTTTATCATAGTTCGCTTTCCGTGTTTGCTGTGTGTTTCTCTAGTGGCATTTGTTTTCCTGATGTGCCTTTTCACTTTCCTTTGTGATTGGTTTTTGGAGTCTGGCTGCTATTGCAGGATGAGAGCTAGCGGGTTGGTCCTGCTGGGATGGGTGCTTGGGTGACTGCAGATGTTCAGGCCGAGCGCCAGAACTGCCCCTCGTTCACAGCACCTGTGTGTTCACATCACTCCCAGACCCGGACTCAGAGCCACGAGAATGCCAAGGAAGGGGCTGGCTCCCGCCGGGTGGCTTGTATCTTTGGGTCTGTGTTGGGTTTGCTGTTTGCCAAGATGCTGATGGTGCTGACGACTCTGAGCTCCCTGACAGCCGGCACCTGCTGAGGCGTGGCCAAGGCAGAAGGCTGGCCCTGTGCGGCAGGCTCTACTGAGCTTTTTTGAGAAATAGCCCAGAAATACTCGAAGTGGTTAACATCGTGAAGGGGAAAGGACCTGAACCCTCTATGTTTCCTGGGTGGGTGTAGGATTTAATCAATATAATTAGCCTCCCCCTTGGGAGTAGAGCCACAGTACCACTCACTGGAAAGCGAAGATGTCAGTGTGTGGGGTTAGACTGAAAAAAATTGTTGTGTATAAATGTGTGTTTTTCAGACCAGACCAAGGTGGATTACCTAGATTGTATATATAGTTAGACACTGCTTCCCTCTCCCAGGCCCAACAATTCTTGATTTAAAAAAACAAAAGTCTATTTTGTTAACGACAGGCTCTGTTCTGTTACTAGCCCAAGCCTGGATTGTTTTATTTATTTGAAAATATTTTAATTTCTATATTGGCTTTATTCTGATCCCATCTATCCCCGCGGGGCCACAAACCATCTTCTTGTGAGTAGATGGACGGTCTTAAGTAGATTCATACTCATTTAGGAAACTGGCAGTTCTGTAAAGCTGAGCATAAGTTCCCTTCATTCTTGTTGGCTTCAACAAGTGGAACACCAAGTTTTCACATGTAGCAAAAGACCAAATTAGCTGTATAGTGTTGGGTGCAGGAAAAAAAATAATTACTCTAGCTTTCCTAGCACTTAGGGTTTTGTGAGGAGTCAATGTTTAGTACAGTGCCTGGTGCATAGTAAGCCCTAGTAAATGTTAAATATCGTTATTATTAACATTTCATAAAACCTGAGAAATAGAGAGCTGAGCTCATTCCCTGTTACTCAGAAGTAATACCTACATAGAAGTATTATCCCCGGTGGGTCGAATGTTGTAGGAATTACTGGTTTAGAGTGTTTCTGCACTGCCATGGTAGTTGAAATTTTACTGTATTCCTGGATGCACTGAGTCATTTGAAAATGTCAGACTTCAGCCCCAATGAAACAAGGCTGCAAGCATTTATTAACTGGAGATGAAAAGTCTGAAGGTGACATTTGGCCACTTACTGAGCCTCGCCCCACTGACAGCTCCTGGAACACTCGAGGGCTTTTCTTTGATGAACTTTTTGAGCTTGAAATTAAGTCCTTTGACAGACTTCACCCTGAGAATTAAAGTTAGTTTTATTCCTTTGTAGTGCAATCAGAGGTTTTTCTGTGTTACCTAAATTAAGGGAGAAGGAATGACCAGTTGAATTTAAACATTCCCCTAGGAAATCCCTTTGCTGCCCCCTGCTGGCCAGAGTGGGCTCTAACAGGCTGGTTACCTCTCATGTTTCTATCATTTAAAGGTTAATTTTTTAAAAAGGGCGGGGTGGGGTGTGGGCACATGCCTGTAATCGCAGCACTCTGGGAGGCTGAGGCAGGAGGATCACAAATTCAAACCCAGCCTAGGCAATTTAGCAAGATCCCGTCAGAAAGCCAAATGGTCTAGGGAGGCCACTCAGCACAAAGGCCTGGGCTCAATCCCAGTACCAAAAACAAAACAAACAAAACAAAAAAAAACTTTAATTCCATATCCTGGTCCCAAAGAAAACTCATCTTTCCAGCCGAGCCATTTGGGGCCCCAAGGCGGAGATTTGGGCCTCTTTCAGAACAGCTCCCAGAGCTGTTTGTGGTCCTATGATGCTTTCCCAAATCACTTAAATACCGGTTTGCTGTTTGTTTTGTTGGGGATTTAGCTCCCTGTACTTCCCTAGTGGATTCAGGGTTTTATCTCCTGCCCCATTTTGGCACAACTCTGGATAGATTGTACTTGCAATACGGGGGAAGTTTTTGGCGTTCAGTGTCTTTTTGAGATTCCTTTGGTTTCTCTTCAGCTGATCGATCTTACAGTTCTGTGGGTGTAACAATTGGGATTCGCTTTCTTCAGAGCTTCAATTTTGGCTCCGGATTTTGCGCCACCTGCCTTGAGACCTGCACAGTATGTGCTTACGTGGTGGTCAGGGAGAAGATCTGTGAGGTGGGGGCGGACAGGGGCACACAGCATTGTGGTGACCCGGGGCAGCACGTCAGGATCTCAGAGTGGCCTGTCACATCCACCAGAGCTGAGACGAGCAAAGGCTTAGCATTTCGCTCCCTGACCTGCCCAGGTATTAACAAGACGTAGCATAATGGTTGATGCCAAAGGAGATGGTTACATCCCTTCTACTGTAGTTGCTGTCACAAGTTTGACATTGTTAAGCTAATGGCCGTTTGTGTCTGTGTCTTTAAAACAAATCCCGGTCTAGCCGTTTTCTACTGTGTACTTCTGGGGTTCAATCATACGAGATTCTGCAAATACGGTGTTGCTGTCCAAACGTACTGTACTGGCATAGACAGCGCTGCTTTGTTTTCCACTGCTGTAGAGAAAACTAGGGAAAACTTTATTTTTCAATAAACTTTTCTTGTGTGACAGGTGGAAGTGGTTTTTGGGGGTCATCAGCAGAGCAAAGCCGGGCTGCGTCCAGCCACATCTCATGGTTTGAAAACGCACTTGAGAAAGCTGATAGGATGGCAAGGATAAGGGAGGAGGAAAAGTTTGACTACCGAGCATTTTATCCTTTCCATGACCTCCACCAGGGCCCAGTTCAGAGCACTCCCGGCCCTTTGCTCGCCTGTAAGGGAGCTGAATTAAAAAGTGAGCTGCTAGACATTTTTTTTTTTTTTTGAGATACTGTCTGCACCAAACACTTAAAAGTTTTTCAGAATGAGAACCCAACTTCTAAAAAAGGCGCCCAAGAAATGCCAAGTGCTTCTCTCTGGGGAAAGACACATCATGGTTGGGCCCTTCCCACACAAGGTATAATTAAATACAGTGAGAACCCTGCAGAGAAGAAAACTGCTGGATGTGCACTTCCCAGACGTTTGACCTCCCTTATGTGTATGTGGTAGACATGTTAACATCTCGTGGAAGGCTTGCCGGACTAGTGTCTGGGGAAGCCACCCTGAAGAGCAGCCATGACTTGGAATGACAAAGTACAGATGGTCCCCTAACTGAAATGCCCAGGACAAGTTTGGATTGTGGAATATTTGCATGTGAGCTAGCTGACGGATGCCCCAAGCCTAAGTGGGAAAACTGATTTATGTTTCATATAAACCTATACACACCGCTGAAGGTAATTTTATGGTATCTTCAGTACACCTGTGTTTTGACTCTGATCTGTCATGCGACATCAGATGTGAGATTTTCTACTTGTGGCATGATGTTGGCTCCCAAAAAGCATTTTGATTTCAGTTAGGGATGTTCAACCTGTACCTTCCTTTCACCAGCTGGAGCAGGAGGGGGCACAGGGCACTGAGTGCTGGAATGTGACACTGAGGAGCCCACCTCCCTCTCGCAGGCAAGATCAGCCTTCAGGCCTCCAGCTCCCCGATGAATGTGTCAAGATGAGCCGCAGAGGCCACGAAGCGCACTGCAACGGTCCACCGTCTTGGCTGTCACCCTCATCCCCAGGCACAAGCGGCCCTTTCCACGTTATCCTTTAGCCACAAGGGAAAACCTGCCCAGGACAGGCACTGTAAGGACATCAGGCCCATGCCTTGGCGCCACATGATGACAACTCTGAAAAGATGGCCTCCCCGTACCATACAAAACAGGTAAAGGTCTTTATTGTCCAGACACCACTGCCCGGCAGGCAGTACTGCGAGAAGTACAGAACGGTGCAGGGTAGGGGGACGTCCACGGAATCTCTACCTAGCGTCACATCGACTGAGGACATCGCGTTCCTTACAGAGGCGTGAACCATCTCACAGACTGTAATGTACCATTACCACTTAACACAGCATATAGATATATGCATATATGGATTATAATTATTTATTACAAATAAACTGTAGTTTCACATCTCTCAAAAATGGATCCTGTTTTTACATGGATGTGCAGATTCTGAATGTACAAGAAAAGGTTATGTGCTTATTTAACTTGTCCATGCAAAGCTCATACGTATATCACTAAGTACTTTAAAAAATAGAATGGTCTCCATTTGAGCAAATCTGTTTAGGTTCAGGATTAGTAAAACAGTATGAAACTAATGAAGTACACTGGTAGAAATCAGGAGGGATACACTGATGGACTGGGGACTGTATGGGGATGAGGGTCAGAAGAGCATGGTCTTCCCTTAAAAATCTGCCAGGAGACACTGTGGAACTAGGTGGTGGCTGGGCCCACACGCTACAGAGGAGGCGGACTCGGTCAGGTGCCATCCGACTGAGGCTTAGAGCTCCACGGACAGGCAGGCACTCTACCGAGCGGGGCTCTTACCCCACCCACAGAGCTCTTACTCCAGAATACAGAAAATGTCGTTTCTGGCTGCAGCTGGGGAAGCAGGTCCCCTCCCTCTGGACACTGTCGTAATGTGTGCGACGGGGGCAGCAGCGTGAGCGTGCAGGGCAGATCCACCCCCGGGCAGCCCTCGGCCCATCATGACGAACTCTATGAAAGAAAACTTCCAAAAAAGAAACCGGATGTTCAGGTAATGCTGGCACCGTCTGCCTACATGGAAACCTCGGGTCACCGTGACAATCTTCATGCAGATGCAGCCCATGCTGGCCGGCCCCTCCAGCCACCTTCACTCAAACATCTCGTAGTGACGCGTCTGCCTTACACGCGGCACCATGTCGATGAGGAGCCTGCAGAGAAGAACACGGACACGGTCACCTCCATACCGGACCCTCTGCAGCCCCAGGGCTCAGGGGAGCACGGAGGGAACGTAACATTTCTTCTTCACATGCTATAAAACACCCTTTGAAGGAGTCTGCAGGTCAGTGGTTCGTATTACAGTCAGGTTTTTTATGTAATTATCTCCACTCTCCAAATTCCAGAACACTTTTGTCATCCCATAAGCCCCACAGCCGCTGGCAGTGAATCCTCCTGCTCCCCACCTCCTGCCTGGCAACCAACCTTTGTCTCTAAGGAGTTGTCTATACTGAACATTCCACAGAAAAAGAATCCTATACTATGTGGCACTTTTATCTGGCCTCTTTCACCTGACACAATGTTTGAGGTTCATCTGCAATGTAGTGTGCGTTGGTACTTCATTCCTTTTGATGGCTGAATAAGTCCACTGTATCGATCTGCATTTATGCACTCATCAGCCAAGTGATGGTTTCTACTTGTTCCTGTCATGAATATCTATGTACAAATTTGGATGTGGATGTGTGTCTTCAGTTTCTCTGGAATACATGCCGAGAAGCAGAATCTCTGGGTGAAATGGTATCTGTTTTACATGTGGCCGTGAGGAACCGCCAAATTCTTTTTCAAAGCAGCGGCACAATGTGCATTCCCACCAGCAATGTAGTGGGTCCCAGTTGCTCCACATCCTCACCAACCCTTGTAACTGTTCCTGGTTTTGAGTAGAGCCATCATAGTGGGAGATGGGAACCATTTCAACAAAGTTAGCGGTCCAGCTTTCTGGTCCCATGTCGCTGCTTGCCCTTCCCACCTACAGTATCACCCACATGTGGCAATAGGAGCCGCTCAGTGAGGAAGCCACAGAGGTGCTACCCAGGCACGCCACGAAGACGGCCAGTACAGAGAGAGAAGCGTACACAGCTGCAGGTCAGGAATGGCTAGAGGGAGGACCACTTAGTGGTAAAGACATCAGATAAAAGTAAAAGAGTCCCTTTTGTGGCACAATAAGCCTTAAGCCTCTCCTCAAGAGTCCTGCCGAACTTCTGGGCCGCTACAAGGAAACTGAGCCTGGCGGGGGTGGAGGAGAAGGTTTCCAGGTGCCTGACAGATTAGGCTCAGAAGGGCACAGGAACAAGATGTGACCTTCAGGATCTGCGCCATCATTTCCTAGAGAAGGAGGTGGAAAGAGCGGGACTCCCGGCCACCAGTAAAGCAAAGAAAAGCAGGAACGTACTTGACCCCGTAGGCAAATATGGTGAGACCAATCAGCACCCCGATGCTGCCATCCAGGTACCAGACTGCCGTGTTGTGCTTGAACACTTCCGCACTCAGAAGAATGGAGAAGCCCATTACGCCACCCACGAGGGAATTAAAGCCTGCGGAAGAAGCAGAGAAATGCCGGAGGGCGGTGCCAAGCCATATGTATTAGCCACCGAAATACCTCCATGCTGAGGCACCCCGGAGCATGTGCCAGAGAAAGGTGTCAGGAGGGTCTCTTGTCCATGCCAGCCACAACCTGAGGCACTTGCATGGTCATTGAGCTCTGTCTCAGCATCACCAGGGACCTCCTTAGCCAGCCACCACCCCGTCATCAGGCTCCACCTCATCTCCCTCTCTTCTCTTCAAAGCATTTACATCCAAGTGACAGAGCACGTGTGTGGTTCATCATTGGTCATCTTCCTGCATCCCCTAAAATGCAAGCCTGGTGAAGAGCAGGAGTCCAGTTTCCTGCTGAATCCACAGAGCCCACGACAGTGCGTACAGTAGACATTCAAGTCCTGAGTGACACGAATCTGTTGAATGTCTGCTGGGCCAGGTCCCAAACTGAGTGTTTTAGTTGCGTATCAACCTTCTCGATCCTATCAGAGCAGATGATTATCCCCATTGTACCAATAGGAAAACTAAGCAAAGCAGAGTGAGGTTAACTATATTAAGCAAGCAGGCTGAGGTTCCACCCGACCCTGCATCCATTCCCTCGGGAGTCTCCTCTGCCTAAGAATTTCCCCTCTTGCTCCAGAAGACCAATTCAAAGTTCATTTAGCTACACAGCTGGAAAAACAGCAATAAAGGCGGAAGTCAAGGTAATGTATGCTGATGGCCACCTCCTTTCACCTGTTACCTCCTCTGGTTCCCACAACTTACACATCACACTTCCATTTCACCTGTGAGTTTCAAAGGCCACGTGGCAGAAAATGGCGTTCAGGTCTCTCTGCGATGGGAGTCATGAAGCTCTTCCCTTGCTTCAGCATCATGGAGTCCCTCAAGAGGAGCTCCATGTCCATGCAGGACCAGTAACCTCTCATGACTCACTCCAGGGCTAACTCCCTCTGCATGATAGTGCCACCTTCTCACTGAATTCAAAAGCCTACTCTGGCTAAACGCAAGGAAATGGAAATCAAACACCCTAAAACACATGATTCAGGCTGTGTTTCAAAAGGGAGTCCAAGTGAAGAGTAGGAGTGACATAAGCAAAGCCCCAAGGGGGGACATCTGTGGGCTTCTCCCCACTAATGAGCACAAGATGAACCTGAGGCCTGCAAGGGCAACTCACAGGCCGTGACACTTGACTGTGGACTTGCCCTCACACCAGTCCTCCCCAGGGCTCAGCCAGTGATGAGGCTTTGTTCCTAGAACACTGAGGTGTGGACAAGAATACTTCATCTTGTCAGCACCAAAGCACTCAATGGCGACCTCTCTGGTCTTCTCTGCTCGTGCACAGGGGCAACCTCTGCAAACCAGCTCACCTCCCTCTTTCCTGGATCTTGCCCTGTAGGATGCATTACCGCCCCCGCAGTGCAGCGCCTTCCTTGACACTGTCTTCCCCTCCGCAACCTCCATGCACTGTTGCCCTGCACAGAACCCACTGAAAAGTTGTCTTCACCCTCCTTTCTCCCGCTCTGCTCAGGCTCCCCCTCTGTGAAGTCCTTCCTGGGGTCATCTGTGACTGTGTGTCATGTGTGGTTCTCCCTCTTCCCTAGAACTCCAGCCGTGCTCGCTCCTGGCCTTCCCTCCTGCCTCTTTAGCAATTCCTTCCCAGCCGCCTCTGCTGGCTGCTCCTCCATATTTCCATCCTAGTGGCCTGCGCTCAGCCCTCCGAACTTCCCGTCTCTGCACACGCTCCTCTACGCCATAAGCCAGTGCGTCACCAATGTTTGTCCTTTTATCCTCACCTGTCCCCTCACCTACCAACTCACATGGGGAACATACCCAAAACTGAAACGTTGCCTGCCACCACGCACCTCACCCTCCAGCCACCTAAAACTCGGAGTCCATGATTCCTCTCACTCCCACAACACAATCTGTCAGCTAATTCTTGCCACCTGTTACGGTCACAAGTCAATCAGTCACTCCCTCTCTCACGCGAGCCCTGCTGCCCCAACCCATCCAAGCCACCCAGAATTCACCTGCGCCTATTACCAGTGTCTTCACCAGCTTTTCCTACAGCCGCCAGCCCGCTCCCTGACAGCATCCAGAGTGCCCGTATGACCACCTGTCGGTGGGCAACAGCCCAAACCCTCTAACAGAAAAGTGCCTATTTCAAGTCCCACTCAAACTCTTCGTCCTGCTGCACTCACCCCTTTGCCTCTCCCCAGATGGCCCTGGGCTGAGCCCTAAAGCGCTTTCTCTCTGCCCACCACCCCCACCTCCTTGTCCTCACTGCTGCTTCATTTTTCCCAACAGCTCTTCTTCACCCGACATGCTATTTTGGCCATTTTACTATCTGTCTTTCCCACTCCAAACCTAAGCTGAGGGACCGTAACATTTTCTTTCCTTGTAGTACTTCAAGTCCCAGAAGAGTGCCTGGCATTTATCAAGGACACAAATGTTCGCTGCATTAATTAGTGAATTACCAGATGGAGAAGAGGAGGAAGGAACCACGCGGGGCGTGCCCTTGGCACTAAGATCCTCCCAGGGAGGGAGCACCCCCCCGCCCCGCCTTGCTGAACTGTTAAGTAGTCCTGAGACAATGATGTTTAGGAAAGATGCAGAGAGCCTGTGGTTCCCCAGGCAGCCACTAGGTGTCCTCTCAGCTCCACCAAGTCATGGGGCTCCACTGCCGGCGCCACAGACAGCCAGACTAAGCCCCAGAGGCACGCTGGCTGCCTTCACCTGCGGGAGGGGGGTCCTGTCCGCTCACTTGCCTCACGTTCGTGACAAAGGCTGACATATTTCAGCTCCACCTCTTGTGAACCTGCATGAGAACTCTCATCCCGGCCTGTCTGCCCCGCCCCCCGCACTCCTCAGAATCTGTAGCTTTCCCAGTCAATCCTCCCGCAGGAAGACAGGAAGTTCCTGGTTCCCCACCATCCACCGAGCAAAGGCCGCACACCAGGTTCTGACACTCACTCTCACACAAGCAGGTCCCTGTCCCTGCACTTAAAACCACAGTGCAGTCCTAACTCAGTCTGTTCCTGGGTTAACAGCATAGAAAGACCAGAGACATCCTGACTAGAGATACCTCCAGTCTGGCTTTCCTGACTAGATCAGCATCTGTATAATTAATTAGGCATGTTAATTTTATGCAGAATAGTCTGATAAAGTTTTTCATATGCTTGATCAATCGACATGGGCTCTGGGTATTTTAGACTTGAGAGGGGCCAGAACAGTCATGACAAGCCCCTTGTCAGGATTTCCCCGCTGGCCCTGGAACGGAAGTGAAGTTGGTTAGGCCCTGGGCCCCGTTCAGAATGTCCCTCAGGCATAGTGTTTTGTTGCACAACCCACCCACCCCTCTCACACACACATAACACGTTTTGCACTGCTGGGGACGGAACCCAGGATCTCCTGCCTGCTGGGAAAGTGGTCTACCACAGAGCGACACTCCAAACCTCCACTATACTCTGAATAACACAAACGAGTTCCGTCCTAGTCCTGATTGCAATGTGTATGTTGACTGAATATCCAAAGCAACACAAAGTGGAATTTATCATCTACACCCTTC
>PVJO010016300.1:0-42450 GCA_004026905.1 Hystrix cristata
AATTACCGTAAAGCCATGTGAAGCCCCTCTCATTTTTATAAGCCAGGATTACTTGCTTTTTATGTTTCTTCTGGAAAGCAAGTAGGAACCTATCTCTCCCAGACGAGAATAAAGAGAGATTTATTGGTTGCCATGCCATAATTCTTTTCCTTTCCTTTCCTTTCCTTTCCTTTCCTTTCCTTTCCTTTCCTTTCCTTTCCTTTCCTTTCTTTTCCTTTCCTTTCCTTTCCTCTCCTCTCCTCTCCTCTCCTCTCCTCTCCTCTCCTTTCCTCTCCTTGCCTCCCCTCCCCTCCCCTTCCCTCTCTTGTCCTCCTCCCCCCCCCACCCCATTAGGTTGAAGTCGCTCCTAGCAGTCTAACTTCTATTTTAGGTTTACAGCCAGCTAACTTCCTCATTCTATCCCTCATTCCATCATTCCTTTCCCCAGCCCAAGCTGCACCCCCTACCCCAGGCTTAAATGCCGCTGCTCTGCCTTTCAGGCAGCTGAAGTCCTGCTAATACAGTAACTCTTTCTGCCTTGATCGGTCATCACAGGGTCTTAACTACTGATCAAGGCAGAATGATAACGTTCGAGGTAGCCGTACGAGACAGAAGGAAAAGTTGGCTGGAGGGTGTCTGGGAAAATCTTGCTTTCTCAATAGAAAGATGTTCGAGAAGAACTTGCTTTTGTTGCCCCCTTCCTTTCTATTTGGGTTACTGGAGGTAGGATGCAGTGTTTCATGTGGCGGTCTCCATCTTGAGCTATAAAGAGAGAGATACCGGAAACAAAAGCCAACAGGGGTAGCAAACAGAGGAAGGTTTAAAACTAAGCCAGTTCACAGATGTCTGGGAGCAGTCACAGCAAGCATGGGATTACCTATCTGCAGACTGGGCACCTGAGAAGGCTGAAGATCTTAACTTCTTCAGCACTTGGGAGTTAGTTATTCCATTACTTGCCTCTGAGCTCATCCAAATGGATACACTTAATTTTGGCAAATCTCGAAACAATTTGGTCCTTATCTTTACCCATTCCTATTTAGATGGTCACTGTTTTGCTTAATTTTCTTTACTTACAAACACTGGGAGGCAGTCAAACATGGAGGCTGAAAGTGAAGTTGTTGGCACCAGATAAACCTGGGTTTGTGATCCAGCTCCTACACCCTAAGGTTATATGACCTTGAGAAAACTTACCTATGCAGGGCTCCCTCCTCAACTACAAAGTGAGATAATATGAAATGGGCATGATAAAGATGTCGGTTTTGTAGTTCTGTTATGATTATAAGAATAAATAATGTGGGCAAGAAAATTAACACAGGTTTGGCACTTAGGGTTGTTATTATTACTGCTACTTCTGGGATGGATGCACATATTTGGTCGCAGAGGTCTTACTGCCAAGTGATGTTCATGATTTTTTCTACTTGATTTTTCTCTCAACTCTTGATGTGTCATTCTTCTGTATCCCATTATCTCCTGCATGGTAGAATCCAGGGCGTCAAGCACCCAGCCCTGAGGTAAGTGCTATGGGGGAACTAATGCATTGTGGTCCATGGTTCTTTGCTAAAAGAAGGCTATTGCTTAGTCTGGAAGATAATTTCACCATGAGCCACATTGAATAACAAAGTAGGGCAAGAGCCATCTTAAGACAATGTGTACCACATTTCCATCTGGAATCCACCTGAAAGTCTAGAGCCATTTGAATAAAGGGAGTCTACCTGAGGAAGTGGCTGGCTGACAGGAGGCGGGTGTTGCAGACCTGGCCAGTTGGGAGGGATGTTGCCTGAATAACTTTGGGAGGAGGTGTCATTGTCAAGGGCACAGAGCTGGAACCTCAAGGAGATGGTGGTGTCTCTACTACCCAGCTAGCCAGCCTACCACCTTGAGCTGTTTCAAGGCCCGCCATGGGGAGGGGTCAAGAATAGTCTTAAAGAGCTGACTAGAAACAGAAATCACCCCCCAATGAGCAGGAAAAATAGGGGTTTCTACCCTTCTGCTATACCAAGCATCTGACCAATATGGGAGATTAAAAACAAGATTTCTCTAAGATAGAAGTCGGTAGGTCCAAACTGCCCCCCTTGGTACCTGGATCTATAAATCTCCCTGTTCCTTGTACATGGAAAAGGCTTACTGGGCAATACCAACTGGGGTCATAGGAATGCGGAGAGGAGCAATAGCACATAAAATGAAGATGGGGTTTGGACTGCTTTGGAGCTGTCTGTGAGTTGGCAGAGAGGGAGGTGCCTGAGGCTTACATTTTTTCCATATTCGGCCTTGGATATGCCAACACCTGGACTTGAAAGGGGCAAGATACTTGGGCAGCCCCAAACATGGAGCATAAAGGAAAGAGCCACCCTTGGGTCTGGCTGTTAAACATGCTCTATGGGCCAGAGCTGTATTGGTTTCAGAGCTCACAGAGTGAGGGTTTTGCGGCCTTGTGTAGCCCTGGCCTCAAGCCCTGCTGTTAGAAGTCCTTTTCCTTGGCTTGGCTCCTACTGTTTGTGTTTTGAGTCTGGCTAAACTGGATGCCGGGGGCCAGAGTTAATATAAATACACAGAAATTATTGCTCTTGCCCCACATGAGAGCCTGATTGTCCTTACATCCCAAATACAAGAGAATTATGCCTGTGGGAGGAGTGTGCGCATTGCTCTTTGTGTCTTCATTATGATAAAAACTAAAGTGCCAAATTTTACCTCTTAGCACAATTTAATCCCTTTGGCTTGGCTAAAATGCTGAGCTGCTCTTTGCTTCTTACTGCTATTTGTTGATGTTCTTACTGTTAAGAAAGCTTGTTCTGCTTAACCTCTTTTAAAAGAATCTGGAATCCTTATGCCCTCCAAAGAAAGGAGATGAGGGGTTACTGTGTCAAAGTGTTAATATCTTTATTGTTTGCTTATTCCTACTTCTTCATAAAATGAACTGGAGTCTACTTATAGTAAGAATATATGCTATACCTTGTTTCCCTGCTTCTTGTTTTTGCTTTTTTGTTACTTATAAAAATGCTTTAGTTTTATGTTGTTAATCTCATACATAGTTTCTTTTTTAAAACAGCTTTATAGAGATATAATTCACTTATCATACAATCTACCCATTTGAAGTATACAACCCAGTGATTTTCATTCATGATTTCTTTGGTAATATTTCTCTGGTTATTTTCGAAGCATGTGTACCTCATCTCCCTCTGCAGCCAAGTCACGCTCTAGTCCGGGGGCAGCAAACTATAGCTGTCAGACAAATTTGGCCAGCTACTTGTTTTTGTAAATAACTCACAGCCATGCTTATTGATTCATGTTTGTCCATGGCCATTTTTGCCCAACAATGGCAGAGTTGAGTAGTTATGACAGAGACCATAGGGACTGCAAAGCCCAACATTTACTATCTGGCCCTTTATAGAAAATTCGCCAGCAGCACTTTTGCCTACAGTCTAACGTAATTTTAAAAGGTGATCTTACCTAAGCGAATTTACCCTAACTGACACTGTTTTGTGGTGTGTATGGCAAGAATCGGATTAGTTCTTTCCTGTACCACTGTCACGCTGGCCTTTGTGTCCCTGACTCCATGGACTACTTGGTCACACAAGTGCTCATCTGCGGGTTAAAATGCAGGGCAAAAGCACACAAATAATTAAAGTGTGAGGCAAAAAGCAAGCAGGCTGTGTGAGGAGTGAATGATTAGACTGTGGGGAAAAGCACGTAGGCTGTGTGAAAATCAAATGGTTAAACAACAAGAGAAAGTTTAGATTAAGTGAGGCACGTTGTGTCTTGCCATTTGTCCTTCTACCCTCAAGAAAACTACTTAGCCTTGAGACAGCTCTTGACTCAAACTACTTTTCTCCTGCTTTTCTCCTCTTACCTTGATATTCCAAATAAAAGCCAGAAACTTCTCAACTCCAGGGCTCGCTCTTCTCCCCGAGTCTCCCTAATGGCTGGGTGCTCTCCATTGAGAAATAGCCCCTCTTAGCCTCTCGGTGACTGAACTAAGTCTCAGCTCCAGGTAATCTTTTTCATCCTCTAAGCCTGGCATGGTTGCACATTGCGACACTCATTCAACCCTTCAACCTGCACAGCCACTCTTATCCCTCCCTGTCCTGGACATGGAGCTCAGGGAATCCCTGTTTCCTGATTCCCATCCCCCAATATGCCCCACAAATCAGGAGGTTGTGGTTAAAAATTTGGAAATAAGGCCAACAACTTTACATTGAGAACTAGACACTTAACTCTGAAAATTCCTCTGGCAACCCAGTCCTGCCCTCACCAGGAAACCTCATAGGTCAACTTGCTCTTTAGGACTTCAGAGCATTGTCTGATCCCATCGCTTTCTCAATACATACTTCATATCTGAATCTCCTCACTTTATCGTGAAGAGCAATCATGTGTTCCACTCCTAGCTTCTGTAGTATACCTGTATATTCTCTAATACTAGTGTGTGCCAGTTATTGGGAAATAACTGGAATGTGAGAAGAACGCTTTGTGATGCAAGAGGAACCTGCTTTTCTAGGCTTTAGGTTTCTTCAAGAGGGGACGGACATCAGTTAGTGGAACACCTATAGTTTCTCTCCATCCCTCACTCACTTTCCCCTCAAGGAGCAAGGAACGTCTTATGTTATTGATAAACTTGGGAGAAGGACTAAGTACGTTGCCCCTTCCTCAGTCTCTTTTTCCTAGACATAGCTGCCTAGAAACCCATGCTCTGGCCTTGCACTTTGGTGGAATAATTTCAATTCAAGGGGTAGCTGGAGCATGGGCTCAGACTGTTGATATATAAAGGGGGGAATTTGGTGAGCAAAATAACTCTTGTAGAGAGAAACTTTCCATGGGACAGGCCATGTATCTTTGAAAACACTGAGTCAAGGGAAGAGAATGTGACCAATTAAAAATGCATTATCAAGGCAGCTATCACTTACAGGTGACTAGAGTTTAATACCACAGCAAACTCCAGAAGTGGTAACACATATTTCAGTTTATCCTATGGGAGAGGCGAGGAAGCTGAGTACTTACGTACCAACTCTTGTCAGTCATCCCCCCATCTACTGGTCGTGGGGATGTGCTTGGCATCTCAGGCCTGCCCCATATCTTTTTTTCTTTCTTTCTTGGTACTAAGGGTCAGTTCCAAAGTACTCTACCACTGAGGTACATCTCTAGCCTTTTTTTATATTTTATTTTGAGACAATGTCTCACTAAGTCATTAATTTGCCCAGGCTAGTCTTGAATTTGTAATCCTTCTGCCTTAGCCTCCCAAGTAGCTCGGAATAGAAATGTGCAGTATCTCTTTCATTCTTTTTTCTTTCTTTCCTTCCTTCCTTTCTTTCTTCTTTCTTTCTTTCTTTCTTTCTTTCTTTCTTTCTTTCTTTCTTTCTTTCTTTCTTTCTTTCTTTTTCCTTCCTTCCTTCCTTCCTTCCTTCCTTCCTTCCTTCCTTCCTTCCTTCCTTCCTTCCTTCCTTCCTTCTTTCTTTCTTGAAAGTCTCTGTTTATGTAGCCCTGAATGGCCTCAAACTCACTATATAGCCCAGGCTTGCCTTCGGCTATACAGTGACACCTTTGGTTATCAAACTCAATTCCTTCCAAATTCATGTTTAAACACCAAAAAGTTCAAGAACTGAACATATTCTTCCCATAGCAAATAAAGGAAAGCCAAATAATTGGTTCTCAGGCCCCAAAATTACACTTATAAGTTCATTTTCCCACTTATAAATTCCACAAATTTTGTGATGATTTCTTTCTTTAGCTCTGTTGTGGTTCTCACAGTTTTGCTCTTAGCTTTACTGCTGGAATCACTAACTTTCTTTTGGAGCAATGGTTACAATATTTTATGCCAATAAATCACACACACAAAAATAGCACAGCGACGAAGGTTTTACCACACTAACACAAGCAATATATGTTATCTGGGTGAGAACAGCACTTAGATTGAAACATCACCCCTTTGTGTCTGCAGGGAGACGTAACTTGTAACTCACTCTTGGCCCCATACAGGTTTTTTCAAGTAGGATTTTTGGTTG
The DNA here is from genome assembly GCA_004026905.1 of Hystrix cristata. Classification (NCBI taxonomy): domain Eukaryota; kingdom Metazoa; phylum Chordata; class Mammalia; order Rodentia; family Hystricidae; genus Hystrix; species Hystrix cristata. Next base: position 5,973 of record PVJO010016300.1, read on the forward strand.
GACTATCGAGCAAAGTTACAAACATTGAGCAAAGTTTTTTCGAACTTTGCTGTTTGAGTAGAGGAAAGTTTGATTTTGTAGTAATTCAACAACATAAGAATCATTGTAGGTACTTTGGGCTTTGGCTAAAAATGTTAGACAGCAAGTTACCCTTTAAAAGGGCTTTTAAAGAACAAGCGTAAGTAGTGTATGTTATAAGTAAAGTTGTGCCCAGCAAGGCACATCATGTCAATGTTTTGTGCAATATTCATACAGCTCTACATAGTGTATCAGGTAAATTATTTTGCTTATTCCTTCAGCGCTCTTTAAAGAATGTAAGTCATTTGCATTTTGTTTGTCCAGATTTGGTGACTGGTCACAGATCCCTTGATATTCAACTGGCTTTTTCATGGCTTGTCAGTAGAAATGGAACCCCTCAAGGTGGGCATGATACAGGGGACCCAAGGTAGTCATGATACAGGACTTCGTAGACATCTCTACAAGGTCAAGTTCAGTGCAGTGACAAAATCATCATCATGCACATGTTTGGCCTTTTGATGTCTATGGGATTGGAATTCTGAGTTTGCCAGTGGGATTGGTGGCACTGAGATTCAAAAAAAAAAAAAATAGATCTGCTTTTACTATTGTGAAACAGCATAAAGAGCCTGGCACTGTAGACTGTTAGCTTAACACCTTCTTCCACCTCCCCAATGGGATACTTAATATTAATGATGAACTTGGTGAGACTAATAGCAAAATTCAATCTTAACAAACAAGTCTAATCATAAAATTCAGGTGGACAAGTCAAATCAAACTCAAGAACCAGATCTCTCAACTGCCAAGTTTCTCTACTTTAAAACTGATCCCTGTGGATAAAATGAATGCTGAATCCACAGATAAGAAAGGAATTTGAACACTGATTACACTGTAAAGAGAAAGTTCCTTAGAACTAAATGGAGGCATCTGTTGTGTTTAAATTAAGGGTCTGTAAGTACCAGCCAGGGACTGAGTTGACAGCCATTTTTGTAATAAAGTAATAAATCATTGGGATGGTTAGGGAAGGAAGAAACACCACATTCTTGCTTCATTCAACCAATTAAGCAATAAGCCATCTGGGTCCTTTTGTTAATTACCATCAAATACAACTTATACAATTGAATTCAGCCTTTTATTTAATTATATTAATTTGTTCCAGCAACTTCAAATACCCACAATGCCAATAATAAAGTTCATTAAAAAATAAAGGTCTTATTTAACTTTTATTCTTCAACCACCAGAATTCCTCATAAGTTTGTCATCTGAGAATTTTTAGCTCCATCTCAGCCTAGGGATGGTAAGAATTGTTTTAAATGTAGATAAATCTGAAGCAAAAAGATGGTGCCTAAAATCTCTTCTCTAGCTAGGATGGTTAATCTAATGCTGTACAATAGGAGTGTTTGTGATGATGAACTGTTCTAGCTTGTGCTCTACTGTGCAGTAATTATTAGCTACACGTAACTATTGAGCTCTTGAGATGGGGCCAGCACAAATGAGGAACTACTTTACATTTTCTCTAATTTTAATGGATTTCCATTAAACGTGCCTCAGCTGGTTAGTGGCTAGCGTATTAGACAGCACAGGTCTAGAGTGTATTCCAAGAAATGCAGTGGGCCATCGGCATGGCGGACGGAGAATGAATACATCATGATGATAGTTATTATTTGGAGACCCACACTTTCTACCCAGTTTTTGAAAGATCCTGTGGTTTGAGACAGCACAAAGAAGATCAATATCTTTAAGGGGAGGTTCGTAAGCTTACCATGGAGAGAACTAACTCCATCTGGGAGAGAAGAGGGCATGGCTGGTGTCTTCTCAATAGCAGAACCAATCCCACTCAGCACCTCTTATGGCCAATTAGGTGGACCAGATCACAACAAGGAGAGCCATTCAGCTCCTGCTCGTCTTGGCTCTGCTCTAGTTAAGGTTTATTCTTCCTGAACATGCGAGCATTCAACCTGGAGACACATTTAGACAGTTAGTACAGACCCACAGATGGCCCTGTCTGATCTCACAGACGTTAAGACCCAACCCAATTTCCTCTCATACGAATGGCTCGGATGCTGACATCTCCCTTGCAAAGGTTATTTTTTTGTTCATTCAATGCAAACCCTGCAACAGAGTCTATCAACTGTAAATACCATTGTGAATGAGAATGCTCGGTCTAGTGGATCTTTCCAAAACCAATGACTGAAGAGAAATCTATGGCAAAGAAATCTGCTTATGGTTAACTAAGCCAGAGAGGGGTGAGGTCAGGTGAGTGGAGGTAGAAAGTTTTGAGGAAATTCTCATTAAGATGAAAATATCTCATCCCAAGTCAGCTAGGTTGAGCCAGAGAATTGGACCAATGCTTCCTTCAGCCTGCCTCCAGCTGTGCTCTGCTGCTGTGTTTCCCTGCCTTCTGAGCCGTGGTTCATCTAATGAACATGGAATTTGTCCTAACAAACCTAATCCAAAGTTTTGGGGCTCAGGCCATTACTCTCTTCATGGTTGGCCATGCAGACAATCCAAGTTAAAGCTCCTTGAAGACATGAAACCCATTCGTTAGATTGGTGTATCCTGGAGGTGCTGCCAGGCTTGTCCGGGCCTCATTCCCTAGCCAGAGATAAAAGCAACTGTTAACTGCTCAGTGGAAAGAATTAAAGATCTTCTGTGCTATATGATGATCATCTCTGATGATGAAGACAATGAGACAATGAATCTTTTTTTTAAACAACCAGCAGTCAGTGAAACAAGTTGTGAGAAGGAGAGACATCCTACATTCTTCTGGAGAACGTTCTTCCCTCCTGCACCAGGACCACAAACACAGAAGGGTCTGCTTTGAGAAATGCAAATGCTCTTGAACTCCCTTGGGCCAGAACTGTGCTAACCAAAATTCTCTTCTTCTTCTGACACTGGCATTCATCGTTCATCCACAGGGTGGACTTGGTCAAACTGCCACAGCTGGCTGGCTTTTCCATCACACTGACTCAAGAACAAATCTTTATTGTTCTGCTGAACCACAGCTTCCATGCATCTTCCAGAAAGAATGTGAACAATCATTCCATTCTGAAAAGAGATGAGGGGGAAATATAAGAATAAAAGAAAGAAAGAAAGAAAGAAAGAAAGACAGACAGACAGGAAGGAAGGAAGAAAAGCCAGGCCAGTTTCAAAAGTCAGCAAAGATGAACGTTTTTAGGATTTGTGCTGATTGTTAAGAATATAACAGAGGTGGCATGAAATGGCCTGGAAAGGTATAGTAGTATTTTGGGTTAATATGAAATATAATTTAAATAGCCCTAAAATTTGGGTGTCACTCAAAGCATTGGGATCATTAATCCGGTAATCTTTATCACAGTTGTGTAACTGTTGTCATTTCTTAGGAAGTTTTGGTTAGGATAATTCCAGGGAAGAGAGAATATTCAGTCTTTATGCTGTATTTGTGACATTCATTGTTATCACCATACTTGTAAATTTCTGCTTTCCAAAAGACTTAGTGGGTTATATTTCTGTTAATCCTGCAATTTAGTGTGCAGCCACCAGGTTGCAGTGGAGAGTAAGACCCACAAGGATACAGGAGAACGAAGGCCTAAACCAGCAGTGTGCGGGAGACTACAGCTGCTGCCTGTGCAAAATCCACCAAATTTAATATTGAACTTAATACTCCTCTTTCAAGAAAAATTTGATTTCTTTATGAAATCAAACAACCTTAGCCAGCAAAACTGAACATATCTATTTATTTGTTTTTGAGATATACCATAATAAAATACACAAACTCATGGTTTTCAGTATATTCATAAAGTTGTGTAACTGTCACTGATCTAATTCCAGGCTATTTTCATCACTGCAAAAAGAAATCCACTACCCATTAGCAATCACTCCCCAATTCTCCCTCTTCCCAGCAACTAAAAATCACTCACCTATTTTCTGTGTTTATGGATTTACTATTTTGGACACTTAGTATAAATAGTTATAGAATATGTGACTTCTTATAACTAGCTTTTTTCATTCTGCATAATATTTTCAAGATTTATCCATGTCATAGCATAAATTAGTATATTAGACCTTTCTTCTTTACTTTTATTATGGCAAAAACACAAAACTTATCATCGTAACCATTTTAAGTGTAAAGTGTAGTAGTGTTAAGTACATTGACATTATTGTAAAACAGACTTCATTGTACAAAACTGAAACTTTATACCTAGTAAACAACAATTTCCTTCTTCTTCCTTCAACTGGCCATTGGTAACCACTAGTCTATTTCCTGTTTCTATGAATGACTACTTTAGATACTTCCTATAAGTTTTTGTCTTTTTGTGACTGGCTTATTTCTACCTAGTGTAATGTCCTCAAGATTCAACCATGTTGTAGCATGTGACAAAATTTCCTTCCTTTTAAAGGCTGAATAATACTCCATTAATGGAATTACTTCCAGCATGTAAATTATCCCTGCTTAAGTAATACATATTACATTTAGAATAAATGTGTACCCATGTACTACCTATGCACATATGGACGTTTGGGTTGCTTACAGCTCTAGGCTGTTATAAATAGTGCCACCATGAACAGTACCTCATTCCTTTTTCTGCCTGAATGATAATCCCTTTTTTTTTTTTTTTTGAGATGGGGTTTCACTATGTAGCCCAGGCTGGCCTTGAACTCATAACGATCCTTCAGTGTGAACTCCCTAGCGCTGGGATTGCAGGTGTGTACCACCACGTCCAGCATGATAATACCTTTTTAAAGTCTTATTTCTTAATGCCTGAAATTTGCTAGGTGCATATTACTAATCTTTTAAAAAATATTTTATTTTTATTATGCTTGTAGCACATAATGACTACATTTCTCATGAGGAGTTGGCATATGTACATAACATATCTTAATTCTTTTTTATCTCCTTTCCCTTCCCTTTCCTTCCCCTCCTTCCATCTCTTGGTCCACTTGCCTTTTCTTTTACTTGTCTTAAGCAACTATTTCTAAAATGTATGTTAACCACACGACTTGCTTAGAATGATCTTTTGTGATCATCCAAAGAGGACCTTGATTTTTAGAGACTTTTTTGCACATGTGTAGGCCCCTGACTCTTGGGCTTGCAGGTCACTGAAGCCCTAAGAGCTTTATTGTTGGTTCAGTTTAAATTTTTTATTACGTGATTCTCTTCCTTTACGGTCTGCTTTAAGAGTACCAGTGCACAGAATTCTGCTTAGTTATTTTATCCTCTTTACTTCCAAGCAGAAGTTGAAGAAACAATTTTTTACAAGTCTGTATATTTGTTTGGATAGTAATACCTGATCTAATCTAGAAAAGATTTGAGGTACAGAAAAGCTGTACATGGACACTCATTGTGGATACCATCCAACTCCTTTCCCAGTCCTGTGTATGGGACCTGTTCACTCTCCCTAAGTACTTACAACTCTCCTAATTCCTCCTTTTGATGGATAACTTCTGGAAAGGGTCTAGAACTTCTCTCCTTCAGGGATACAGAAATCAAAATTTTGCTAAAATACTGAAATGCTTACAGTGAATTTGCATGGAAAAGAACATATCCATATATCTATATTTATAATCTGCATCTACATCTTTTTAAAATTTTGGTGGACACTGGGTCTTTGCATTGCTCCTAAAACCACACCACCAAGGTAACGGACAGTTTCTGTAACATGCTCCACCATCTTACATGTAACCCACACTAATGAACTATAAAAAGGGGCCAATCCCTCTCTGTCACAGTCAAGGTCAGAGCTATACAGAGACAGAGCAAATTAGTACATTTCATGACGCTGGTGGCTCAGCTTCCCTGCTGACTAGCCTTTTCCTCCTTCTGAGGCCTTAATGCTAAGCCACTAGTTTGAAAATAGGGGCACCGGCCTTAGAGTAATAGCTGAGCTCTTGGAAGAACCCGGATGTGGAGCCAGCCAGACATTCTTCCTGACCAACAGCACTGCCGCGTCTTCCTGAGTGGACCACTCACCTCCTGGAAGTCCCAGTGCTGCTGATGGATGGCAGAGCCTTCCTCGGTGCAGTTCTGAAGAACCACCTGCTCTTGCCTGACATCCAGGCACAGGCGTTGTGGGCTGCTGAAGTGGATCTCCTTCCTGCTGGTGTGTGCCAGGTGCTGGGACAGAGGGTATGGTGGTTAGGGCAGCTAGGAAGAGGCCCTCTCCTAGGCTGGAGACCAGGCAGGAGAACCCACTGAGGCCCGGGGGCCATCTTTAGATTCTGCGGGGGTCAGCAAGACTGTCCCTGATGGTCAAGGAAACAAACAAGCTGCAAGGCGAGCCCTGGCCTCTGAAGTGCCACCTTCCAGCTGCTTTATGTTCTTAGTCATACATTCTGGCAGGCCCCTCCTATGCTGCTTACTGCGTCATAAACGAAGGTGTAAAGGATGCTGTGTATTTGCAAGTGTGCTGTTGCAAGGGCAGAGGAACCCCTCTGAGGGCCAAGTTGATCTTTACTGGGAAGATCTTACCTGCTCCGAAACTTATTTTCCTGCTGTCACTGGTGTCTGCTGACTCTCACTCATGATTATTATTGTCTTCAGGGTTTTGTCGTATTGGGTTTGTGGCGGGTTTTAACTGCGAGCAGCCTGTGCAGACTAATTGGAAGGCACGTCCTACAAAACCATTTGCTGTTTATTCCTGTCAGATGCAGCCTGAACTGATTTTTATGTCAACGTTGTGGCTCAGAAACAAGATTGGTTTCATGGCCATGCAACCTGTGCAGCCACATGGGGCTTCGTGCTTAGGAGGGTTTAATGCTTTTGGTTCAATAAGCTTGATTTAATGCTCTGCTGTCATTGTCTTGAAATTATTAATAACTGTCCAATTAGAGATGCCACGTTTTTGTTTTGCACCAGCTTCTGCAAATTAAGCAGCCTGCGCTACTTGAGGATTCTCAAACTACACAATTAGTAAAAATTTTGACCCTAAACACAAGGTAAGCTTATGGACAGTTTTGGGGGGATAGTAATATTTTTCCTGTTCACCCCTATGTTTATAGACCGGCCTCCCTGCCGTTTCTCTGTAGCAGGAAGTAGGTATTTCTAGTTAACATTTTCAAGGACAGTTTACTCCTTGAAGGCCAAAGCTGGCTTTATATGGGAGTCTCCTTTCTGGCTTCTCATGTCTCAGGCTGCAGGCGGACTCCTACTGCTCATGCCTGCAGGGAGCCAACACGCATTCCTGTGCCTGATGGCAGTCATCCCCTCCACCTGGCAGGCCAGCCTCGCTCGTGCCCCCTAGTTCTGCTTTTGGTCGCCTCTTGGCTTTCAGTCCCTGGAAATTTTCCTTTCTTTCATGGAAATTCAATTACTGAAGCATGAAATAGATCATTTCACGTTCTCTTATCCAGCATATCATATCTAGATGTTTTTAGAGAAGGGCTTTCAATTTCTCTAGTTCACACTGTGGCTGGATCACTAGTTTCCTCAAAAAGAAAGAAAGGGGGAGGAGACAGGAAAGAAGAAAGAGAGAAAGAGAGAAAGAGAGAAAGAGAGAAAGAGAGAAAGAAAGAAAGAGAGAAAGAAAAAAAAGAAAGAAAGAAAGAAAGAAAGAAAGAAAGAAAGAAAGAAAGAGAAAGGAAGGAAGGAAGGAAGGAAGAAGGAAGGAAGGAAGGAAGAAGGAAGGACGGAAGGAAGGAAGAAGGAAGGAAGGAAGGAAAGAAAGGTGATGGAGGCTGCAGCATCCCTGCTTGGAGACGAAGAAATCGAGATTCAGAGCAGTTAAGAAGCCCGAGAGATCTCAGAGCTAGTAAGTGAGGGGCCTTGAATGGAAACTTAGCCATGTGTGACTGTACAGCATGCAAATTGTCACACTTACTCTTAGCATCCTCGTTTAGTACAGTGTACCCCCTCAAAGTCACAGTTCAGAGTTCGCAGGCTCAGTCATTCACAGATTTTTCCTTAGAACCTAACTAATAATTGGTTGCGTAAACCTCCGCAATTTCGTGGAAAACGCAAATATCCTCCGCAATTGGGAGCGAGGGTGGTTTGCAAGTAGCCAATCCAAGAGGCTACTTGCTGCTGATTGGCTGCTGTCCTGCAACGCATTTGGCAGACGCACCAGCATTCCTGCGTCATAACAGGTTTCTCTACTGCCTGCTATCTCAAGGGTTCTCCGTTTTGTTCTTCTTAAAGCCCCAAGATCTCTAAGATGCAGCCGAAATGCCCTGTACCTTCTAAGGCTTTATTAATACAGTATTTTATTAAATTAAATTACAGAACTACGGGAGACATAGCATATTTGGTATTTAAACGAACAAAAAAATAGGGATTTATAGGCACTTTTCTGACCATATCTGAAATTGCGGGTGCGCTGTACTTTATATTTGTGGCCTTGTCCCTGGTGTCTGGTCCGGATGCCTACAGGAATGTTCAGGGAGGCTGGGAAAGGGCAGAGTTGGAAGAGTCTTGACCTGTCCTCTCTGAAGGGCCGGACCCCAGACCTTCCAAGAGGCGGTCGCTCCTTTGCCCCAGGCTCTGCAGACTTCACATGCCCCCTCCAAAGAATACCTCCGGAAATTATACTTTGTTGTTTGTTTTCATTAGGGGCTTTTGGGACATGAAAGCTTAACTCAGAGGCCCCTATTGTAGCCTTAAAGAATGAAGATTTGGGGACAGGTTGCATTTTCTAGGTTTTCAACCCAGTTGTGAAAAGAAGTGGACCCGCTGGCCCTCGGCTAGCATCAAAGGAGGCTTTCTACCACCTCAGGCAGTTATTCCCATGGTGGAAATTTTGAAGAGCACAAGAAATACCCTAAGATATGGGGAAACTTTCCTAAAAGATCAAGAGGCCTACTTGGATACTATGACCCTGCTGCATCTAGATCCTTCCCCACAACAGAATTACTTTCTTCTTCTCTCCTCAGACACTTGGGCCCTGCCTCAACTCTAGAGGTATCAGTTGGCAATATCTGAGCTAGTGATTCTGTGCCAGAGTTTCTTCATTTGCCAAATGAAAGGGTTGGCTAAATAGCTTCCCTATTTTTGTCTAAATGCTCCATTCTTTGGTCCTGGTCCATGTCTATGCTTATAATTAGGGGTGAGGTGTACAGAGCAGTGACAAATAATCACAGTGGGGGACTATGGGCAGTTAGGAGACACGGAACCACAGAAAGGAGACACAGCAGAGAAATGCAGTATTGCCCAGAAAAATGGCAGCCACTTGCAAAGCTTTAGTTATCCATGATGAGAAGTGTGATCGCCTACCTGTTGCTTCCTACTGTCGTTGCAAGGAGCCAGCATCATGGGACAACCTAGGATGTTCCTTTCTGCTTGGCAGTCTGCACAGAAGCCATACTCAGTGTTGCGGAGCTGAAAGTACACATGCACATGGAAGTGAGTCCCCTTTTTCTCTACTCCCTGGAGTGTAGTCCAAGGTACACAGGTCAGGTCATGATGGGTGGGGTCAATTCAAAGTCACTGATTTTAAGGGACAAGCCTCCTGAAACAGACAGGCCACACTTGTCCTGCTGAGGAACTCTGAGATGGATTGTAGGGCAACCCAGCCACCTTCTTCAGCCTGGTGTGGAGGCAGGGGATGGGCTGAAGGCCTCTGAGGCCCTTCTGAGCTCATGACTGGTTGACCAGAGTAATGGAAGAGCATTCGCATGTACGGCTCTCATCTTGAGAGGTCTCCCTCTCCCATCCTTCCCCCTAGTCTTCTCCAGGTCATGCCTTGCCTTTCCAGAGAAGCTGGGTCTGTGTTCAGATGGGTACAGCTTGGGGTAGATGTTGGCCAGGAACCAGTGGAAGGTCCGACAACCCAGTCTCCTTTGCAGCTGCAAGCGTTCCATGCAGTCTGGCTTCTCAGCCTGGAGGAGGAGAAGGACAGCAGCAGTGAGATGATGAAAGCTTGTTTTACTCTAGAATCCATGTAGTAGGGAAGTGATGGGGCGGCTAGGAAGAACCAAAGGATTGGGACAGAGTGAGGTGCCTCAGATCACAGTCTCCAGGGTCTGCAGACACGGGGGAGGGTCATGAGTTGGGAGAAGAGGTTTGGGAGGGACAGAGTAGGACAGCTCTTCCTTAGAGAGAACTGTGGCACTAACACAACCGTGATATCACCTCCTCCTGAAGACTCCTAGATCTTCATCTACAATGACCATGATGTGTATGCTTTCAAGACTTCTGTGGAAGCTGGAAAAATGGTGGGGCTTTGCGCCTAGGTTGGTGTGGTACAGAACTTTATTTTTTTTAATTTTAAAGTAATTATTATTGTTATTATTATTATTTTGCAATTCGGGAGACTGAACCCAAGGCCTTCATTACTGATCTATGTTCCCCCTTCACTTTTTTTTCTTTTTTTTTTGTGGAGACGGGGTCTTGTTAAATTGCCCAGGTACAAATTTAGGATCCTGTTGCCTCAGCCTCCCAGAGTGCTTGAATTATAGGCATACACCACCACATTGCGTGTGGTACAGAACCTGGATGGCCTCATGGAGTCAGAAACTGGCCCAGAAGCAACTGAGATGAAGTGACCTGTGAAATTGTGGCATGGACACCAAATGAGGCAAGTTTTTCTTCCCCTCTACGTGCCCAATTTCCTCCATTAATTAAGCATTTGTTTGGCTACAGTATTCCCTCTCCTTGAAATTCTCCTTTATAATACAATTGTATTCAGATGGATTGGATATAAAGGCAATTCCCTAACACTAAAAATTAATGTTTTGGCTATATTGCCAAGATAAAAAGAACACTACTCTAAAGTTTAGTTTGAAGTCCCAGACATTTTTTAGGAAAGAGAGAGGTTCTAAGGAAGGGTTGGAATGACTAAAGCAAAAAAAAAAAAAATCATTCTTTTCTGATATGAGGAGAAGAGAGATGCCCGTGTCAGAGTCTATCTTGATGGCCTCTCACCTGGCATTAAGACACTGGCCCAATGGGCTACATGAGGTGTGTGGATTCTGCCCTTTTCCTCTCTTGGTCCTCAGAAGGAAATGTTGAGAAGAGTACGGTCTGAGTGTGTTATGCCAACATCCCTTGCCATGTTTCTCAAAGTGTGCTTCCTTGAGCGCCTGCCTAGTCCCTGCCCCAGAGGCTGTGATTCGGATAGTTGGGCTGACAACCTTTTAATCTGCATTTTAGCCATTTCTTCTGGCTAGTCTTCTCCACATATACTTTGAGAACAACTTTTCTAAATCTGGAATTTCTTGTTTATTCAGCATATTTACCCGCCATTAAGCCAAAGGGATCTATTACTTTTTCGCCTGAGGAAATGGGCAAGAAGTCTTTATTTTGTTTTGTTATTTGATGGTTTCTTGGCATTGTTAGTGTTTATTTACGATCTTGCCATCCCCTGTGCAGTGTTAGACTTTGTAACCAAAGCAGGAACATTCCCTCATGTGAACTCTATCATCTTCACCTTTCTTTTTTTTTCACCTTCACATTCCTAGACAATGAGACAAACAGCAAATCTACCCAACTCTCTGTCACTTCATACAACGCTGAACTTCTTCCCAATCTCCCAGCAGTGAACCCAGGCTAGTCGTTGGGTGCCCTGGATTTGCGTACCTTAAAATTCATGTGAGAGCTTGAAAAGTTTAGAAACCTTATATAAGAACCAATTTTTAGCTAGTTAAATTTAAGGTAAATGCATGCCATCTAACACCTTCAGAGAAGCAGGGATGTCATTGAAATCTTGAAATCAAACTAAGTGACAAGACATTTTCAAAATGTGAACTGTGTGTGTGCGTGAGAGAGAGAGAGAGAGAGAGAGAGAGAGAGAGAGAGAGAGGACAAATATCTTCCTACTGACTAGTAAAGGTACCACTCACTTAAGCCTAGTTTCTAGTTGGTACTTTATATTCTCCAACACTCCATTCACATTTCATTTAATTGCATCGTAAACTACTTTCTCAAGGTCACTAGCTTCTAATGGTGAGAACCAAGCTTGGCTTCAGTTTAATCATATCTGTTTTATCATCTACTTGTTCCATCAGTGGATATTTATGAAGCACCTCCTAGGCACCTGGGATTGAACCAAACATTGGAAATTTTAACAGTAAGCGGAATAACTACTGTCCTTGCTTTTGCTGAGCTTGTAAATCTCTGGGACATTTACTGAGAACTATCTATATGCCAAAACCACATCACTGTCTCTCCACAAATTTGGAACTGTGGAGGACAGCTGTTTTACCAGCTGTTCCCAGAAGGGGGTGGTGTGATGCTTGAGGAACCATGTTTCCAGATGCGAGGGCAGCTGGGAGGCAAAATCTAAACTAGTTGGGGTAGTTCCACTTCTAGGTCTGTTTCTGTGTCTCTCTCTACTTTTCTTTGGCCCCATCCTATGGAACCTCAGTTTTTTATTTTATGGAATGAAAGGCTTAGGTGAACACAAACACATAGCTTTAGAATTCCCTAATCACCAACTAGATAAGCAAATGGAATTTTCTCCAAAGCAGGCTGGCAGGATCTAAAACAGTGAGCATCATGCTAGTTCCGAATTTCTGAAATTACCTGGAACCAAGTGCATATTCACAGGCACTTTCAATTGTACCAGCACCTTTTGTGAGGAGAAGGTTGAAAGTCTGTAAATAATTTACACACTGTTGAATTAGGCTGGCTACAGCCACCTATGGTCTAGTGAGCCTGTCTGGTGGAAGGCTAGCTCAGTGCATCAGAAGCTATGCTATATTTAACACTTCCTCAAGAGTTCTTTAGAAATGAAGTCTGTGTCAACATTAAGCAAGTGGCCTCTGAAAGCAAAAGCCAAGTACTGAATTGACATTCCAAGAGAGAAAAAGACTTGACTTGGCCAAAAGAAAGGAAAGAGAGGTTGAGATTTAGCTCAGTGGTAGAGCACTTGCCTAGCAAATGCATGGTCTTGAGTTCGATTCCCAGCGCCAGCGCCACCACCACCACCCCCGCCCCCCGCCTGAAGAGGAGAGAAATTAAAAGCCAGAGCAGCTCTGTGGACCTCTGCAGAACTCAGTAGAATGTCACATGCTCCTTGTTGCCAAATGGATAAAGCCTAAACTCTTGCATGATCCTTAGTGGACAGACTCTTCCCTTAACCCCTCCTGGGAGAGTTGAGTTGAATCCACCCAGCCTCAGTTCAAACGTTACCTCCCCTGAGGAACTGTCCCTCCATTGGCCTGTCTAGGATGTATCTCTCTCATCTTTGTGGACACCGTTGCCCCTCAAGGAGCTCCTGCCCCCCAGGAACCTGATAACATTTGGCATGGTTCAGCATCCACTGCGGGACCCTGAAAGGCCTGGCCCAGGGCAGGTCCTCGTTGACTTTTGTTGACTATTAGTGGCAAACAGCAAAACAGGGTTTACGCGGTGCCCTGCACGCTTCCAAGTGCTCTGGATATATTAATTTATTAAATCATCCTAACAACATCGGGAATGCTCAGTAAGTGAGGAAGTAGAAGTACTGAGTGATTAAGTAAATTTAGGATCATATATCTAAAAAAACAATATTTAAACCCAGATAATTTTATCCTCTGGGGGCGAAGAGAGGTCTCTGGCCTGTCTAGAACTTAGGAGTTAACTGAGACTTTGTATAATGAACACTTTTCTCCAGCTAAAGAAACAACCTTGACATTCAAAGACCCCAAACACTTCAGGACCTGGAGGTCATTCTGCTAAAGGGAAGGAAAGAATATAGGCGGGAAGGAGCAAACTCTGAGGACCGAGGAGGAAGGCCGGCGCCCTGTCAGACTTCTCAGTACCCGGGGAAAGACCTGTTAGAGGGCATGGCATGTCACTCCTTTGACAGGCCCAGGCTTCCCCCACGGCTTGCACCCCCACATCCAGCTCATTACCAGCAGCACTGGCTGGCAAGAGGCTTGCAGGAGCTGTTCCAGAATGACTGTGGGTCCTGGGAATCTCACTGTTGGAGCCCCTACTTTCAGTACATAGCACTTACGTGTCTTTCCATAAGAAGTGATGAATTGACAATGCATTTTGTGGATATTTAATTACAGATTTGGAAGTTTAATTTTTCTGTGGCTTCTTTAGCTTCCATATTTATTTTTATGTTTATATATCTTTTGTGTCCTAGGCAGTCCGATAGCCTTGAGCACTCTGATCAGGAAGAAAGGGCCTTTGGGAGCCTGTCGCATTGCTGATCTGCATCCTGTTTCTCCTTAGACTCATGGTAAAGGGCTGCATCCCATAGATGTCATTGTATAGCCCCGAGGGAGTTCTAGGCCAAGGTCAGCTTCGATGTTTCGATGCTGAGTAGCCACTTGAGAGGGGACAACTCAAGGAAGCTCAAGTCAGAAGCTCCCATTTTTCTTCCAGGCAGGAGGGAGCTCCTTCTTGGCCCAGCCTCCCACTGGCAGCAGAAACTCCCACCTGGCTCTCTCCTTACCTTGCTCAGGGTGAAGGCCTCTGGGCTGTGCCTGTAGAAAACTTCTTTGAACGGCCCCAGCCAGGTCTCAGCAATGCGGACCTTGTTCTGCAGAGTGGCCTCCTGGTCAAGGGGAGACTGTGCATCCTGATCTCGGTAGACGTGCCCTACCCGAGAGCAGGGAAGGATTTCAACGGAGCCACCACAGAGCCAGGCCTGCCACGAAGAGAGGAGGTAAGCAACTCTACCCCCGCTTCCTAGAACAATTAGAAGGAAAGAGCCCTGTCCATGAGGGCTTTCTCAGGAATCATAAGCACGAAAGGGTCAAGGTCATTAGAATCTTCAGCATGGAGCTTTCGGATTTGGGAGTTTGGGCAGGGGAATGGCGAGGTGAGAAGAACAGGGCATTTCTGCCAGGATGGAGCGGAGGCGTGACGGGCACATCCATATGCCACCTTTGAAATGCATGTGCAGGTTCAGGCTTCGATGAACCACCCACAGGGGATTAGTATTCTACTCCCCAGCAGGTGCTTCCCCAGGACCAAGGTGCCCCTGGGAATTTCTAAAAGCTTGTGAAGCCTCGTGCTGTGTAGGCACCAGAGCTGCGGGTGATGGAGATGAAAGTGAGCCTTCCTCAAAGAGCTTTCATGACTTCGAGAAGGTTCTCCCTGTTCCCCAATGATCCTTTCCACCTAGCAAATGTCAGACATTCGTTTGGCGGGAAGCTTTTTGGTCCACATTTGGGGACAGAGGTTAAAATGAAAACAGCGCTAAGAAGGGCAGCTATGAACTGAAGGATGCCGAGCCCAGTGTTCTCAAACTATGTGCTGAAGTGCCCAGGGCACCTCAGAGAACTCAATGGCATCAGGGGGAGTTTTGATTTTTGAGCAAAACAGGGACATCTGTTGGACGTTGTACAAACCACAAGCTTGATGTAATTCACACTTCAACATTATATAGATCTCTGTACTTTTGGTGATGAATGTCTTTGCTGGGTTAGGGTTTTGGAAGTTACTGTGATGAAAAGCAAGTATTATCTAAAATCATGATGGGGAGGTGGGTGTCCAGTCTGATTCCAAGGTTTAAAAGTAGAGCAATGTCCTGCAGGTGCTAATTTGTTAGGATAAATAGTTACTAAGTAGTTTGGACTACATTATTCAGCATACAGTAGTTTGGTATTTGTTTGGCCTAAGGATGTTAAAAAATTACAGAGCTGCTAACTAAGGGTGCTAGGAACAGAGAGTGCTTGAGAAGCTCCGGAACCTCTGCAGTGAGGTGTGAATGACTGATAGTACGCCCTTTCCTGATGACAGGTTTGCCCCTCGCTCCATCCCTCCTTCCTTCTCTTCCTTCCTCCCTCCCTCCCTCCCTTCCCTGCCCCCTGTCCTTTTCCCTTCCTTCCTTTCTTTGAGACAGGGTCTTGCTATGTAGCCCAGACTGGCCTTGAACTCACAATCCTACCTCAACCTCCCAAGTGCTGGCACTATAGGCAAGCACCATCATACCCTGCTTAACAGCACATTTTGAAAGTAAAGTTTATGAGGTACATTGGGAATAAAATCAAGGTAGAGCATAAGAGAGTTGGGAAAGGGGGATTAGTGGGATGTGTGACCCACCTCATTGCAATGACTTTATGATTTACCCGTAACCTCAGCCCTGACCCGTGGTATTTCTGATGGTTGCTTCCAAGCTTCCACACTCTCTGTTCCAGAGACCCCACCTGTGTCCTTCCTTGGTGTAGGACATACCTTAAAGGAGAGTTCCAGGTTTTCACCACCCTTCAGTGACATGAGAGGGTCATAAGCGCCAGTGTTTTGGAAGTAATGTCTGTCCATGGCCACCACCTCTCCAGGAACCACTGGGCTCCTGAACAGAGAAGATAGGCAAGAAACTGCAGTTCAGAAAGTGGAGTATGGCAGGCACAGTGGGGGACTTGGGGCTTCCTTGGTGGGGGTTCTAGTGACTAAGAGGGGGTACTCAATGTTTTTAATTGCAAGACTAGAGCAAAACAATGATGTCAGAAATCCAAGTGTTTCATGAAAAGAGAACTAAGGTTACCTGGGCCTTTGTACCCTCTGCTTGGGCACTGCTCCTGTAGAAAGGGGCCAGGGTCTGTACCTAGCGGTCCCAGACTCTTTGGTTCCTGTCTTTCTGGAGAGATGTTTGGGAGGATGTAGCTCCAGGCTGGGCAAAAGGACACCGTCAAGATGTTTCCTCCTCTCTCTTCCCTCAGTCTCTTCTGTTTTCTTAATGACTGATCATCTGCCCCTCCCCAAATCTAATATTAACCCACCAAGGACTCTGAAAGTAGATAGGCCTCCACCTGTCTAGTGGAAATACACATGACTTATAAGCTCAATAAACTAGAAACCCTGAATAAGGAAATTAGGATGACAATAATATCACTTAGAAGGGCCTTATACAGAGAAAGATGTAGCCAAAAGTCTTTTGAACAGTCCCTTCATTCAGAAGCAAATTTTAACACAGCCAAACTCTGGATATGTCTCAAAAGATGTGAGTGATTCAGAGTGCAAATTTTTAAATTATCGATGAAATAGTATTACATTTACAAGGTCTTTAGATTATTAAAAATACAAACTTATACTAGAATACTGAAAATCCACATTACAATGATGAGTTGACAAAAATCTCCGTCTCTCCACTCACCACATGCAAGATCATGAGTGAGACATGTAACTTCTCTGATTCTTTGAGCTCAATTTCTTCACCTCCAATTGGAATAAAATAATGTTTCGTAATTGGTCTTCGTGGGGATTCAACAGTTCATAGAATGTACACAGCATTATGTATGTCACATTTTAAATGCTCACTAAATTTTGGGGTTGCAGATTCACTATTTCTTCTGTGAAACTGGTGGGGCCAGTATATATTTTTAATTCTGAAATTTCTGAATTTTAAAAAGGAGCACATGGTGTCCACTACATATCCTCCCTGGCAGGGTTTGGGAAGGATTCGTTAGTCACACTATATTCAGTGAAACATGAATCTTCACAGTAAGTGAGCTAAATGAGGCCTATAGAGATGCCCACACTAGTTCAGGGCAGCATCTTCTGCCTAGTGAATTATGAAAAACTGCTTGTTTTTCAGAGTTCTTTAGATTTTGTGATTATGGAAAATGGACTGTGGATTTAAATTTACAATAAAATATGGCATAGCAGTAAAGAAAATGGTCTCGGGACCTGGTAGACCCGGTTTAAACTCTGGATCTACCTCTCATTAGCTTTACGATGTTGGGCAATATACTTAATCTCCATGTGCCCCAGACACTGTGGAGACAGAGACAACAACCCTGCTGCGCCCTATCAGAATCCATGACCTATAGAATCTGTGAACTTAATAACTGTTGAATTTTACTTCACTAAGTTTGAGGTGGTTTGTTATTTAATGGAAGATATCTAGAGCATCTACTTAAATAGCTGTCCAAAAACCAAGTATTTGAGAAGTGACCAATAAAATTAGATCTATTTTGAGATCTATGGTGCCTTAGTATTCACCCAGTTAAATTCCTCCCTTTTGCTGAGCAAATCTGTGGCCAAAGAATTGCCGGTGTTACCTGATGGGAGAGCTGGGTCAGGGTCTGACTAACAATAATAATAGCACCTAGCCCTGAGTGCCTGGAGTCCTCTAAATGCTACTCATATATTAATGCATTCAGTTTCACAACAATCCTACAAAGTAGGTACTATTATTACCCTCAATTCGCTGATGAGGAAACTGAGACACAGACTCAGTAAAGTGAGAAAAGTGGGATGCCAAAGGGAGGGCAGGCTGGCTCATGAGGCTCACCTGATGGGGCTGATGGGGGACTGGAGGGCCTTCCTTTCATGCTCTGCCAAAGGTTCCCAGTAGAAATCCAGCTTCCAGTCTAACCCCCCTTGCTGCAGCTCCTTGGAGGGGTAATATTGGAAAGTCTTCCAGTCAATCACATCTATAACAGGAGCTACCACGCGGCTCCTGGGAAGAATTGAGAAATCAAAGGATATAAACCATGGCGTCCAACATGGCAGCCACCAGCCACTCATGCCTACTGGGCACCTAAAATGTGGTTTTCTTGAATTAGGATGTGGTGTAAGTATAAAATACACACTGGACTTAGAAGACTTTGTGTGAAACAAAGGCTGTAAAAGATAATCTCAATGATTTTTTTTATATTGGTTACGTGTTCAAATGATATTCTGGATAAGTTGGGTTTACTAAAATGTTTTATTAAAATTAATTTCATCTGCTTCTTTTTACTTTGTAATGTGACTATTGAATTTTAAATTATACATGTGGCTCATGATGTATTTCTCTTGTATTTCACTGTTCTAGAAATTATATTTTCATAAGCAATTGATGCCCTTTTCACTAAAGAATATATCTGCTCCTTTCTTTCTTTAAAAATCTATTTTGACAGTATGAGAGGGAAAGAAATGGCTAGGCTCAGCTCTGCCACTAATGAGCTGTGTGACCTCAATATAGCAATTATACATTTCTGGGCCTCAGTTTCCTCAACTGTAAAGTGGGAGGTTGAACTACTTCCCACAAAGGTCTTTCTCAACCATAATGCTCTAGGACCATGGCTCTTAATCTCTATTTATTTATTTCTTATCTATCTGTCTGTCTGTCTGTCTGTCTGTCTATCTATCTATCTATCTATCTATCTATCTATCTATCTATCTATCTATCATTCTGTCTGTCTGTCTATATTTTTGAGATGGGATCTCACTATAGAGCCCAGGCTGGCCTTAAACTTGTGATCCTCCTGCTTAATTTTAACTTCATTTGAGGTCTGTGATCTCTTTGAGAATCAGGGAAAACTGTAGACTTCTCTTGAGGAAAATGCCCATATGCCCATGTACAAAAATATTGTGCACGATATTAGAGGGTCTATGGATTCCTATTTTAAGGTCTGGTCCCTGTTCTTCCATATGTCATAAAACTTGATTGGTTTGAGAAGTCGGGATTGCCAAGCCCTAGATGTATTCCTGGTGTTAATGCACGTGTATACGAGCACAAGGTATCTATAAACAAACAAACGAACAAAGTTCCAAATCTACATTTATTTGCCCATTTCCAGCCACTGTTGGGGATCATATTTTATCCTGATTTTTTTTTTAACAGCTTGGCAATATGATCTCAGAAAGAGTGAGTGGAAAATTCGCCCAAATTTGAAACTTTACCTATCAGCGAAGCAAGCAGTCAATCAGCTGTTCCAGGAACTGCTCTCCACTGTCCAATGTCTCAGAGTTTTATTTGCGCCTCTTACAGCAGTAACTCCTAAACTCTGTGCTATGGGATGGATCCAGCCTGAGCTCAGGGGTAGCTCAAGGTAACATTCTTAGGGAAGTGAGATTCCTGGAAGGAGCTGTGCACACAGCGGTCTCCATCTCTGTTCTATCCATCTTGAATACAGCCTGGGCTGAAGCCAGCCTAGGTCAAATAGAGAGGCCAGGGTTGCCCTAAGATTCAGTGACCTGCTTTATCCTGTAGGCTTACGTGACTAATGCTGATTTGAGGAGTCCTGAAATCCATACTAAGAGAGAAGATCCTGATGTCCTCTTCTTGCCCTCTTTACATTGTTCCAGGAAGGAAAGGGGAACTGAATCCTTCTGGATTTCTTTTATTTTGGGGTACCCACATTGACCTAAGAAAACTGTAGGAAGAACAGGGAGAAAGGAGGCACTCAAACCCCCTCCTAAGTCTCCACTTAGTGGGTAACAAATTTGGGAGATGAAATCCATTTGACTATTTACAAAGCATTTAGTGGAATCTCAGAATAGAGAGGCAGGGACACCATGTGACTGAATTCTGAAGAATTGCATCAAATTTGTGCTGTCTTCATCAATCATAACAGGACAAGAAAGAAAATCACATTCAAGCATTCACACAATTGATTTTCCCTAGACCTTTGTGCTTGACAAAGGCATGCATGCATTTTTATCAGTAAATGAAAAGTCTAAAATCCATCATATTTCTTTTTTCTTGCTTTGTATTTCTGGAAGCTCAGAGTCATATATAAAGTTCACTTCTAATATTTATATAACCCCTGAATTTCATTAACGTCTTTTCCTTTCTGAAATTTCCTTTTTTCCCTGTTTTGAGTGGGTACATACTGATTAAGCTTGAGCCTTCTCGAGTACATTTTGAGGGTAGGAATGAAGAATAAAGTGTCAGTGAATGAAATGAGGATGTTTTCTGTGTTGCTTTATTTCCATGGGCTGCTTAATCAGGGCTAAATTAGTGAGTAACTGCAGTCTAGTGACCCAAGAAGAGTAATTAATCAAAATTTAAAAACCCGCACTATTATATTTAGCTTTGTTTTTGCACCTACAAATGTGTCTGATGTTCTTGGAATTCACTTGAAGCCAAACAGCAAAGGGACCCTGCTTGATTTGGGAGGCGCCAACATTCTTTCAATTGTGAATGGAATTTGAACTCCTGGTCAGGTACAAGGCTGATCCTCTGGGATGCAGCCAAGTTCCTGAAAGTCAAATATTAGGTTTCAAAGGACATATAGAGGCAGCTGAGCTGTCAACAAAGACTAGTAAACTGAAAGTACATGAGGTTAACTAATAAACCACTGCCCAGATATACAAAGGCTAACTGAAGTTTCAACATCCCCAACGGAACGTTTTACCACAATAAAGAATAGCCCTACTTTACCTCATCTCTATTTCTCACAGGCCTGAATGTTCCTTGAGGTCTGCTGTGTAAACATCATTTTGAAAGCTTGTGAACATTCCTGGTGTTTGTGGAAGGGTTCTTCCACTGAGATGAGGAGGGGCTAGAATTCTCTCTTCCCAGATTTTGGTGACTCTGGGACTGGTATTGAGTCTTCCAGAGACAAATGAGAGAACTCACCCTCTGAGAGGTACTAAGGAGGATGGAGGCTGGAGCGCTTCCTCGGGACACCAGACCTAGAGGCAGCTGCTCCCTCTGAGGGAGCGAATGCCTTCACACACACACACACACACACACACACACACACACACACACACACACGTACACTCCCATACTCACACTCACACATATGCACACACAATGACAGACTCTGTTACTCAGACACATGCACACACAGGGGCTTCTCAGACTGTGCCTCATCAGTTAACCCCTTACAGGGTGGGGAGGAGGGAAGAGCTCTGTTTCCTGCTCTCCTTGCTTCTCCCCACTGAGCAGGATCGGCCTGGCTGAGCACTGGGTGACCTTGGGATTCAGTGTCTCTCAGATGGGGGCCACTCTAATCTGCAGCTGGGAGACAACTTGTCCAGCCTCTTGAGAGGATGTTTAGCCCCTGCTAAAACCCATCTCTTTCTCCTTAATAGCCTTCATTTTTCTAGAGGTATGACCTCTACTTCTTGGCTCAGACACTAGAACTAGCAGTCAGCACAAGACACTGGGAGCCGGGTGTGACAGATACTCTTGATTCTCATTATTACATTTGATTCTGGCCATAGCGCCTCCCAGGACTGCCCTAAAACCAACTGCTCATGGAAGACCTTTGTCTAGGGCTGCTATGTCTAGTTATGGGGATTGTACTCTACTCAACTTTATAGAACACTTCTAATATTATAAACACTCTAAATCTGCATATTCATTTTTATAATTTCTGGCATTTAGCATTAAGATGTCTTATTCTAATAAAGTACATATATTATGGCAAATCTGAGGAATGGGAGTAAAGGGTTACTAGGAGCAAAACATTTCAAATTAAAAATTCACCCTTGCCATGTGGCTAGTGGTGGAACTGTCCTGTCCCACAGGAAGTGTCAGGACAATGAGACCAGTAGCCAGGCTCTGAATTCTCTGACCGGAATGTGGAGGAAGACACGGCTCTTTGAAACAGCTGACTGGTGGCTTACGACACTGTTCACTCAGCACTCCTATTCCACCTTTGTAAGGAAAGCTTTCAGACTTTTCCTCTTTTTTGGGCACCAGGTCCTCACCTGATGACAGGATGTCTCTTGACATAACCCTCTGTAGAAGCTGGCTCTGCTTTTCTCTCCCAAAGAGCAGCAGCTATGAGCAGCCACACCAATGGCTCCCGCAGCTTTGCTTTCCCCGCGGTAAGCCACCTTGGCAGGCCCAGAAGAGCCGGGCCAAGTCCCCGGGGAAGCAGGGCTAACCATGAAGGGGCAACACGCTCTCACGCCGCAGAACCCAGGGCACTGCCATGAGGAGAGGACAGAGACGAGAAAGAACTCAGATTTCAGACAAATAGCTTTGCTTTCAAGCCTGTCCTGCCAAGGCCCACAAGCTGGACATGGGACCAGAGGAAATCAAGGGGCCAGGAATCCGTGAAAGAGGTGTAGGGAGGATGAAAAGATGGTCACAGAACACGGAAGAGAGAGGACACTCGGAGAAGCCAGGAAGGCATCAAGATCAGAGGCCCAGGGTGCATGTGTGTATCTGTGAAAGATAGACATACAGAGACAGAGAGAAAGACAGAAAGCGGGTGAAGAGGAAGAGGAAAGGAGGGAATGAGGGAGGGAGAGAGAATGGGGAGAAAGGCTTAGAAAAGGGGTGGAAGAGTGTGGAAAATTAGAATTTCTTCCTAACCACAGAAGGCTTCTTAGGGAGCTGCATTTATTCATAGCTGAGGACACTGACTGTCCCTCAGCCTAGAGTGAGGAGTCTTCAGATCTGGGAAACTGCACCAATGTGAGAAGCAGACATCAAGGACTCACATCAATGCTTTAACATAGGTCCCACCACTGGGGTGGAAGGTAGGGATGACTGAATGTTTTTTCCTGACCAACTTCTCCAATTTTTTTTTTTTTTTTTTTTTTTTTTTTTGGTTCTGGGGATCGAACTCAGGGCCTTGTGCTTGCTAGGCAAACACTCTAACCACTGAACTAAATCTCCAGCTCCAATTTTTAAAAAGAAGTCATACACTGTAAAAAGAGTATTGAACCCAGAGTCAGAAAACCAGACTCAGCTACCTGTCATTCTCTGCATGCCCTTGCGTGTCATTTCGACTCTGAGCCTCAGTTTTTCCCCTGTGGGAAATAGAAGCAAAACACCTGCCTGAGCCACCTCACAGAGCAAGGGCTAGGGGCACTGAAAAATGTATTTGAAAGAAGTCTGCTAGGGCTGCCTGTATATAAGATGTAGTAACATTAATTTCCGGGTTCCTAAATCTCTGCACGAAGGAAGCACAGAATGCATTTCATCTGCCAGTGACCATCAAACTCATCGGGGTCTCTTCGCTATCCCTGGAACTCAGGGGCAGTGGTGAAATCACGAGGTAGGACAAGATGACCTCCAAAGTCTTTCTGAGAGTCATCCATCTGTGACTCCAGGATGGGAATTAAATGGAGAGTGAACGAGATGATTTTAGAGTCTGCCTCCCATGATGCACAGCCCATGTCATGTGACAAAGAATCAAAGACGGCAGCCTCGTAGAGTCTGGGCACGCTCCTGTCCCAGCTCTGGTGCTGAATTGATGCACACACACTTCTTAGAGATGTGAGCCAAAAGTAAGGATTCCATCACAGAATCGCTCAAAACGGATCTGTCTTGGTTTTACTTAGAATTCTGACTGTTCCTGAAAATAGAATTATCAATTTTCAATTTTCTTTATGTCATTTGAAATCTCCCCCATTCAGCAGTCTGCTGACTCCCATACCTCCAAGATCCTTTCCAATGAGGTTCACAAATTTTTTCCTTATGTATGGTCATTCCCAAGCTCAAATGGGACAATAAATATTTACCATGGGTAGAAGTGCAGGGTAGATGCTGTATGGCTGTGATCTAGCATCAATCCCACCTGGCTGGACACTATCAATCATTTATTGAGGTCCCACCACGTGATAGACCTATTCGAGTCCCAAGGGCTATACCCGAGTTGGGCCAAGGTGGGCCAGCCACCAGGTCTTGGCTTTCTGAAGGGAGTATTCAGATAGAAGGTAATAGTTGACAGCACATGTTCAAGGAAAAATTTGAGTTGAACAAGGAAATAAGAAGGAAAATGATATTATAACAGGAAAAGGAGAGAAACAGTCAAAGCAAAATTAAAGCTTTGTGATGTGCAGTAAAGTTCTCTCAGCCTGGATTTAGCTGAAAAATCAGAAACTCCCTATATATACCAGAGAAGCAGAGAATGCTGGTTCTCGATAAAAATTTAGTGATCAGAGACTCTAATGCTTTCTTTTTATGTATCAATAAATCTATGGCATAGAGTAGTTTAAACACCCCCCCCAGTTTATGTTACAATCTTGATTAATATTACTGACAAAAGGGGCTGGAGATTTAGCTTACATGGTAGAGCACTTGGCTAGCAACTGCAAGGCACCCAGTTTGATTCCCAGCACCCCCTCAAAAAAAAAAATACTGACAAAAGTCAAGGGCAATGATATGGTACGGTATTGCACTCTCAGGCAATTTAATAGGATTTCAAGTATTTGTAACTTCATAGAAGCTGTTCTCCAGGCCTCCATTTCTACATCTATGATAGAAAAGATGGATGGGTAGGAAGACCTCTAACCTACCTCCCTTCTAACTCTAACTCCTTGTGTTTCTTACAAGGCTCAAACATCTGAAAACCCCAAAGTAACAAATAAATCTTTAAGGGTGGGGATTCTGGCACTTTTTCAAACTGTGGAGACTGTTCTGCTGTATGAGTAGGCTGAACCTATAAACTGACAGACTACAAACCCACAAACTATTTCCCCCAGTCCCATCCCTTGCTCTGCAGACCCTGGGAGAGGAGAGTTACCTGTCACCAGCTATTCTGCTGAGGAGGGGCTCCAGCCAGCCGGGGTGGCACTCACAGTGGGCATCCATGAAGACCAGCACATCCCCTGTGGCCCTGGTGGCACCCAGCATCCGAGCCCGGATGGCACCCAGCCTCTTAGTGCTCCTGAGCAACTTCACACCCTCCAGCTGGGCCACATATTCGCTGAGAGCAGACTTGAGTTGTCCTGGAATTGATAGGGCTCTGGTCAGTGGAGTCACAGATGCCATAGCCAATGGGATTATGACGACTGTCACTAGGGTTACTGTCTGTCTTAGAATCCTCTGTGAACAGGAGGGTCCCAAAACCCAAATGCATTATTACAGTATGGTTGTTGTGCTTGCTTTGGCAGCACATCTACAGTGTGGTTGTTGCTAAGAGGTAAGATGCTTCCTTAGTTTGGCTAAGTCACGATGCTGTCCACTAGAACCCACGAGGAACTGTATGCAGAACCAGGAGAGGTTAGAACTTGCTAATATTCTCTCAGTGACAGAGAACACATCCCCTAAAAATAGTGTATGCTCCTGAATCCCTGTCTCACGCTGTGCTTTCAGGGAACCCAGGATAAGACAGTGGTCAAGGAAGCTAAAGGCAGCATGGTCATTAATTTTGGCAGCTGGTAAGTCAGTGAGGTACTGGCTGAAGAGGTAACATTGCAATGGGAGGGTGACTCTGCAAGGCAAAGGGTTGCATGGAGGAAGCAGGGTATGAAACACTGAGACCAAGAGTTCATACAGAGTTTTAGGAAGACTGGCTCCAGAGGGCAAGGGAGGTGGAGGGGCTGAAGGAGAAGGTGATGGAAAGGATGAGAGAAGTTTGTTAGATCTTGTGCCCAAGACAGGAAAAACCTAACTGTGTGTGCATGCACCTGTGTGTTGTGGTGGCACTCACATGTCAAGAGGAACAAGCCAGCGGGATGGCCACTGGCTTCCACCTAGGCTTCCATAGATTTCAGGAAATGGGGAGCCCAGGCCCATTAAGAGCTCCTCAAGGGCAAAGACTGTGCCTCATGTATCTCTGCTGCCCTAACCCCAGCACAGGGCCTGGCTGCAGCAGTCACTCAGTATATGTGTGTTGAGCAGAACAGAGCAAAGAGCAAGAATTTTCCCCGGTGCACAGCCCAGAGGTTGTCTTGAATGTGAACACATATGGCCGGGTTGCTCTGAGAGCTGGCTCTCTAGGCAGGTACAGGTGGGGACAGAGGGCTGTCAGTGTCACCCAGAAGCCCCCACCAGACTTCTGGCTTTCCTTCCCCAAGAGCTTCCTTCCGAGCATCACAAGCCTTCTACGGGGGAAACAATGTCCAGAGCAGTGGACACAAGATCCCCAGTCTCTCGGCTGTCATACCACTCAGGGGTAAATTGTGCTGCTTTACTACCTATTTACAATTACCTTTCTGGCTAAGTTGTTGGTTCTGGTCTTCTCCCTAGACAGAAGCCTCTATTAGTCAAGCTATTAAAATTTCTGAATCTGAACATCTGAGAAGCAGCCCTTTATGAATCCACTGAATTGAGCATTGGTAATCATCTTCTCCAAGGGAGAGTGAATATTCCCTCTTCCACTTCTCTGACAGAACTTGGATTCTGTTCGGGGCAGCTCAAAGTACCCACCTCTCAAGACTCCCTTTCTTCTGGCAGCAGCTCTGGTAGAAAGATAATAAATGAGAGGAATCTGGGAAACTTGTTTTAAATGATATTTTTGCCCTAAAACAACAAACTTAACTGGCCTTGGCCTATCTGCTCTCACTCTTTTCCTTCAGGAATGTGTGTGCAACGCCCAGAGGTAGAGCAGTCCCCTTGTGATTATGAGGCCAAAACTATGCTGTAAGCATGGCTAAGAGGAAAACAGAGGATCTGGGTCTCTGGTGCTGTGTGGAGCTGCCATAACAGCCCAGTATTGCCAACCTACAGGCTTCCAGGAGAGATCAAGGAAGAACTTCCAGACTGTAATGGTAGTTTGACCACATGACTTGGGGTAGAGTGCTCAGAAGGAACCAGTATGATCCTGGACTCCTTCTTCCCAGAAAACAGCAGTAGCAATGAATTCCATTTGCTGGAGTCTATCATGGGCTGGGCATCCCATGCATTTTCTCATTTAACAGCTCAATGTGGAAATTATTACTAAGATGAATAACCTGAAGCTCAACAAGATGACCCGTCACACTGTTATGACCACAGCTGCCAGCGCTTTGTGTGTCTCAGTTTCTGAGACACGTGTAAAGTGAGGTTGTTGAGCTCTGCACTCAGGGTGGCCACGAGAGGTAATGAGAGCAGCATGTGTCGGCCGTTGTCTGAGCTCAGGGTGTCAGAGTAGTGACCTGGGGACAAATGGAATCAGTGCCCCCTGTTGTGGGTAAAGCCTTGCACCCAGGAGTCAGCAGGAAATGTGGGGCCACTGGCTGGAGAGCCAGCCCGGTGGTGAGGGGCACAAGGAGAGCTGCCGGGCTGGGATCCAGATACCCTCTGGCAAGACCAGGGTGAGCCAAGGACATCGGAGGCAGCTCGCTTCCCAGACCAAAATCTCTACTCCTCACACTCCTGAGGGACGCTGGTGGGGAGGGGCCGCAGGTGTGTATCAGCCCCGGCAGGCATTTGCTGCATCTCTGGGCATTTCTTCCAGCCAGCCCATCCCAGCCCAGTGACTGGCATCAGTCCTGTCTAATATGTAGCCACATGTGTCTCAGGAGAGTCTCTGGCTAGTCTGACTTTCTGCCTTGGCCAGGCTGAAAAAATTCCCAACACGAGAACCTTAGAAAGAACAAATGAAAGTCTCTACTCATTCTATCCCATCCTCTGTTGTTTCCATTAGAAATGCACTTTGTCGAGCTCACAAATCCCTCTGAGTACTTGCATCTTCCCACAAAGCCTGGGGAGGCCTCTGTAGTTCATTTAGTTCAGCCATAAATGTAGGACTTGGGCTCCAAGCCAAAAACCAGGCAGCAGTTCTCAGAGAGTGGGCCGTGGGCCCATAGAATCAGCACTAGCTGTGTTTGTTAGAAATACAAACTCTTGGGCCCAGCCTCGGACCCCAGAAACTCTGGGCTGGCCCAGGAATCAGTGTTTTAGGAAGACCACCATGTGATTCTGAGGCAGCTCAAGTTGAGAACCATTGCCCTTGAAGTCAGGCGAAGGTCTCCGCTCTCTCCTTGGGGTGTTTCCAGTAGTGAGAGGAAGCAGTTTCTGCACTCTGGGTTCTGGCAAGCTCTGGTCACTCCTCTTCTCTGGGTCCTGGTTTCCTCATCTGGAGAGGAGGTGGGTTGGTCTGAACGATGAACTGTAAAGTGCTCTGCCCTGGGTCTAGGAGGCAACGGACACTCAGAAAATGGTCCCCCTCTCGCACTGGGCAGAGTGTCTTGGGAGGGGCTCATTGGACTGTGTGGAAGTTGGAGCCCGAGAGAGCCCCAGTGGGATCAGACTGAAGTGACCCTCCACAAGACCCTCCTGTGACTTCTCTGTTGCTTGGCTTCTTCCCTTTCTCTGTCTTGCTTCCCCCACTGCCTTACTGGTTTCCCATGGATGCTTTTTATTAATAAGTTACTTGCACATGGTCCTCGTTTGGAGGTCTGCATCTGGGGATCCCTTCCTCAAATAGGTCCCAAACCCCCATTTTTTGCACGGGTCTGACAACCTCAGAGGCCTAGGCCCACCCCAGGGAGCCTGAAGGGCACTCATCGCTACCTTGCTGGCTGAGGTCATCCACCAGGACGATTTCCTTCAGGAAGGCCCTGGGTGCCGTGTTGAGAATGCTGTGCACTGTCCTCAGGAGGGTGAACCAGGCCTCGTCATGGAAACAGAGGATGATGCTGGCAGTGGGCAGGCTGTCCTCGGGCTGCTGCTGCAGACACCTGCAGGGAAGAGACCCAAGAAGCCTTGAGGAAAGGGCTGCCGGAAGCACTCAGCTTCCCTCCTCTAACTCACCCCACAGGCTGAGGAGCTTCCTCCTTTCTCAGAAGCTCTCCTTGTTTCTTAATATGTCCATGGAAAGAGACCCTACATGCCCTACAGGAGTGCCATCCACTAGCTCCCACCCCTCGCACCCCCAGAGCGCCTTTGCCATGTACAATCCATACCCCTCTCATTGGGGTTGAGGGGCGCAAGTGTTGGCACCACTCTCAGCAGACGACTGTCCTCATCTGTAAACAAGA
This sequence comes from Hystrix cristata, assembly GCA_004026905.1. Lineage (NCBI taxonomy): Eukaryota > Metazoa > Chordata > Mammalia > Rodentia > Hystricidae > Hystrix > Hystrix cristata. Next base: position 35,143 of record PVJO010016300.1, read on the forward strand.
AATGAACCAACATCAAGAAGCTACTGTGAGGCTTGAATAGGACAATGCACATTGTTAAGTATCTGTGAACATCAATCTTCATCTGTTCAAAGGCGGGACAGCAATTTCTTTGTGTATTTCTATCACCTAACACAGCACCTGGCAAGAAGGGACAAAGATTAAATAGTCGTAGTGTCAACAATGGATTAGACCCCTTTGCACATATTACTGCATGTTCACCCTGTGAGAAATCTGTGGGTTGGGCTACTTACCCCTCATTTACAGACGAGGAAACAGGCCCAAGAGGAGGCAAGACTCACTGAGAAGCAATAGATCTGGGTATTCTTCAATGCCTTCCTGTGCTTTCTGCTTAGCTGGCCTGGGCCTGGGTACACGGTGGGAGGGGTGGGTGGTGCTGCCTGCCAGGGGCTCTCTGAGCGTCTCCCGCTCCCTCCTCTCTGGGCGAGTAGGGTGCTTGGCATTGGTTTGCTTCAGGTTTGTGGAGAGGCAGAACGGTTCTCATTGCCTTCCTAAAATATGTTTCTAAAGCACTTTTTTCCTGGGTCGTAGCTGCTACTGGACATGGGAAGAGGGGGTATCTCAAGACCCCAAACGTGCAGTACTTAAAGGCATTTTTGAAGGTAGAACTGCAGTGTGGCCCTGCCTGAGGGACAGTGTCCACCGTGCTGCTCACTGACTGAGTGCCATCCGCCTGGATCCATCCTCACAGGGCTGAGAACTCCAAGGCACAGGAGACAGTGGGTGACTCCCAGGCAGAGTGCTATTGAGGGGGGATGTTGGTGCTAGGTCGGTGCTTTAAAATCATGAAAAGAAGTTCCTAGATGATTAAGAAACACATTAGAAATCTCATAAACCAGCTATTTTGTTAGTCTATATATTTATATACTGTTTCTTTCCATAAAGGGCTTGAAGTCTCTCATAAGAATTATATAAACAATAATAAAACAATAAAAATAATGAGGAAAATTCAGGAGCCAGGAAATATAAGTGTAGAAAGCCAACATTCGGAGAAAGAACATAAATATATAGGCCAATACAGCTAAAGTATTTCTAGAATGAATTTCAAATTTTATTCTGAGATTCTTAGTAGCTAAAAAATGAGAAGTTTATGCTACCACAGAGTTGTCACTATCAGAGAAGTTACATATCAGGTTGCTTTTAAAAATATTTTGTCTTTGGAGTTATTTATAACTTTTCATTTTGAAACAGTTAAAAACTCACAAGAGTTGTAAGAATGGTAGAAAAATTTCCTTCCCCCAGCTTCTCCCAATGATGATATCTGATATAACCATCACCAATGAATAAAACATTGTGGAATTTGACATTGACTCAAATACAGACCTTGGTTGGATTTTACTAGTTTTTATATCTAACACTAATTTTTAAAAGACACTGCTATTTTTGATTTTAGAAAGAAGTCCCTAAGTAGATGACAGGTCCTTAGAATTGTCCATAAGACAAATAAAATGATGAACTTTTACAGTCTGAGTTCAGGCCTGTTGAAATACCATATCTGAAGTGGAACCAGCTTCCCTGTGAAGCTTTAGGAAGACAGGTGACAGCCCCTACAGCATGTGACAGTCTTTGCTGATTCTCTCTCTTACTGCCACCCTCTGCTTCTCCAACTCTCCCCCTTCTCTCCCCATCCCCAGCCCGAGCTTTCCTCTTCTGACCCACCAGGCTTTCAGAATCTCTGCTCTGTCCTCAGAGATGCACAGGACCGCTCATAAGCAGGTTCAGAGAGTCCTCTGTGCCATCTCCATTACTTTTGTGGCTGTCGCAATGGCAAATCCAGGGATCCTGGGACTCAGACTGGTAGCTTGCATCATTGAATTTGGCAGGTATGAAAAACCTACACTATTACTTGGGCATTTGTTTTCTAAAGTGGGAAAGGAGTTTGGGGATAGAGAGGCCCAGTTTGGAATTCCTGTGGGGGCATTTAATAGAGCATCACCTTGCCCACTCGCAGGTCTGGCCCCTTTATCAATTTCAGTTCATAGAATGTGAGATTTGGAGATGAGACATGTGTCTGTGTGTGTCCTTATAGCAAAGTGGTCAAAAGGACTTGGACTTTGGAATCTGACATATTAGAGTCTTTATTGAGTTGCTTCCCAAGTTCCCTTGGGTAATATCAGTTTCCTCATTCAAAAAATAAATATAATAATATTTATCCTCTGGCCCTGTTCTGAGAATCAAGGAATAACAATAAGAACCTGACAGACAATGACCATTTTCTTGCTGTCTTGGAAAAACGTAAGATATAATTAACATGAATATGGTATCCATGTTCATCTAGGTAAACTGCCACTATCTTGAAACAACTACTCTACATCGTGGGATGCCTGCTGAGCTACTTCCTCCTCCTGTGCACACCGAGAGTGCCAGCAGTGGCCTCTGCAGAGCTTTGTGAGGAATAAGCCTGACAAAGTGCTTAGCACAGTACCTGGCATGTAGTAGGGACTCATTCCTTCATAAAAAATCCTTATTCAAACTCTAGCTCCCTGACACCAGACTTCTTGTGCATTCCCCATAGATAGGAGAGCACCCTGCTTTGCAGAATAGCTGATGACTGGGACACCTGCCTTCTTTTCTTTGGCCTCTTGAATATTCTCTGCAAAGCAGCAGTCGCCTGGTGGTTCAGGTTGCAGATGCTGGAACTCGGCCACTTACCAGCTGTGCAAGTGGTCTGGGCAAGTCCCTTAGCTTACGGGGACCTTGGCTTCCTCAGGATGGGAACACTCACTTTCTAGGGCCCCCTAGAAGGTTAAATAGCCTCTAATAAAGCATTAGGAAAAGCACCGTGTTTGCTGCCATTATTGATAAACAAATACACCATTCCTATAAGAAGCACCTCTAAGGCTCTTCCAGACCTGAAATTTGGTGTTCTTGATTGTTTGGGGTCCCTTTTGGGCAGATGGAAAATCAGCAGCGCAGGTATTTCAAAGAGCAACTAATAAATGGCTAAAGAAGAGGTGGTTTTTTTATACAATGGAGAACTAATCTGCCATAAAAAGGATAAACTTGAAACATTTATAAGTAAATGGATGCACCTTGAGAACATACTCTTAAGTGAAATAAATCAGGCATTCATGAGTACATATCATATTGTTTCTCTGATATGAGAAACTGTAAGTGTAAATAAGGACAAAAAGGTATAATAGATATCATGAAAAAGAAAGATAATATCCAAATGAGAAGAGAACTAGAGAGGGAGGAGGGAGAAAGGAAGGAAGGGAAAAAGAAAAGAAAAAGAGGAAAATATGAAAAAATGTAAATAAAGCTGTTGTAAATAAGGAGGGGAGGGGAAGAGGGGGTGGGAAAGGGGGAACGAAGACATATCATGTACAGGTACAAATTAACTATGATGAATGTGATCATTATGTACATCTACAATGTATCAATACATTTTCTTGGCAAATTAAAAAAAAGAAAAAAGCATTTCATAGACTCCTCTTGAACCCGAATTTTCTGGGTCTGATACAGAGATGTAACTGTGTTTTTCTCTTTGTGGTGAAGAGAGGCTGACGGCTGACGGTTGGAGTATGGCTGGGACAGACCTAACAGGCTGCTAAGGGACTTACAGGGATAGGTGTGCCTTGAAAGCTCGCGGGAAGCAGAGGGGACAGGTCCCCATGTGGTGGAGGTGGCTCTCCCGCAGAGACTCAGGGACAACACTCTTCTCTCCCAGGGAAGAAGCTCACAGCCTTCAAGGCACGCGGTCTGCTGCAGGCCGCCTCTCCAGGCTAATGCAGAACTACCGGGAAAGCAGAGCTGCCAACGGCCATGGATTAGCCTGATGTAGCAGGGGGACCAGGGCAGGCTCTGAGCAAGCCAGGCCTGTGACTGTAAGAAACCCTGCTACCCTCAATATGGCTCTGCAGAGCACAACTAAACACTATAAGCAGAAGGCTGGCAAGGCCTCGGATCTCAGTGCCTGCTAGCTGCTCTTAAGAGGAGCCAGCAGCCAGGGACTGACTACTTATTTCTGGAAGGCAGAGCAGCCGGGAGGAAGGGCCTGCATGGTGCGGGCTGTGTGGCACCCAGACACCATGGAAGAAAGGGGCATTGAATGCAGGCTCATGGTCATTGTGGTAGAGATGGGCTTCACTGGCCCGTGGGCAGCACGGAGCTGTGTGGAGATGGCAAAGGGGACAAGCCCCGTCTGTGGCCATGGGCCCAGGTGGCACCAAAGTGGAGTAGGTGGTTGTGATGGACTGGATACCCCGAGAGCAGCCAAATCACAACTCCACTCACCTGGCACCAAAGCGGGTTAGTTTAGAGCATCCTAGGAGGAGGGTGTCTGTCAAATGGGGAAGAGACCAAGCTTGGCCCATGGGCTTCAAACCCTGGATCCCTCCTTACATCTCGCCATAAGCAAGTGATATCAACCTCTGAGAACCATCCTCCCTTTCAACAATTTCCAGACTCAAGGCCCAGGTTTGTCTTTGGTAATGAATTCTAATTTCTTACGATGACTTTGACTCCATTAAGTCCTTCCTAACTATGCAATTTACTTAGCCTCAGTTTCCTCATATGTGAAATTGGGTTATTGGAAGGATCAAATGAGTTGATCCAAGTGAAGTACTTAGCTCACTGCCCTGTGCACAGTAAGCCATCAACAAATTGGTGGTTATTGTTTCTTGCAACCCTCTCACGTGGCTGGATACCTCTCCAGAGTTCACTTTACTCATTTAAACCATGAGGCTAATAGGAAGAGTTCTGTTAGAGGGCTATGTTGTGTGCTTTGTCCACAGCAATCTTCTAACCACTGAAAGCTATTGTTCTTGCTCAGATCATTGGTGCTAGTACACTTCTGCTGCTGTCTAAACATACCTTGTGATTTTCCTTCTGCACAGCAGAGAAACTTGTCAGGTGTTTTGGGAATAATGGTAGAATTTTCCCATGCTCTCTCTCATTTATTTTTTATTTTTTAAATTTACCAATATATCGGTACATTGTAGATATATATAATGATCGCATTCATCATAGTTAATTTGTACCTGAACATGATATATCTTGGTTCCCCCTCTTCCTCTCCCTTCCATTCCCCTTCCCTCCTTATTTACAATAGCTTTATTTACATTTTTCCTTTTTTTCCCTTTTTCTTTTCTTTTCTTTTTCCCTTCCTTCCTTTCCCCCTCTCTAGTTCCCCCCTAATTCTCTTCCCATTTGAATATTATCTCTCTTTTTCACAATATCTATTATACCTTTTTGTCTTTATTTACACTTATGGTTTCTCATATCAGAGAAACAATTCGATAGGTACTCATGTGTGTCTGATTTATTTCACTTAAGAGTATGTTCTCATTTAATCCTCACTTCCACCACTGGGCTGTTACACTGCCCAATCCTAGTAGGTGCAATACTCAGAGAACACCATGCCACAATGCCCCTTGACATTGTACGACATGGCTATTACATCCACCATACCGGCTCACGGGCAAAGGAGGCCAAGAGAGTAGAGCCCGTGTAGATTCCTCGTTAGACCAAATCTCTCCAGAATCCTGGCCTGACAGTGAAAGATTCTTTATCATTGAGGCAGCCATTGGGAGCAAAGGCCTCTAAGCTCCTTGTTCACATGTGTGGCTTTGGTGCTTTCCATTTTGTTTGTTAAATATTTATCCAGGCCAACCCTTCTGCAGTACTTGAATCCCTTTTCCGGGTGTGGAGGGAGCACAAAATTGAATGTCTGCAGGGGCTGGCAGGAGCCAAGGAGACAGCTACTCAGGCCTGTAGGGGCTGGTGGGCAGAAACCTCATGGCCCAGCTCAGAGGAGCAGTTGATGTCACCAGGCAGGAATTCAGCCCAGTTTCACCAGGTCTTCTTGGTTTTCAGAAAAGCTGAACTGTTTATGTGAAATCTTGTGATTTTTAGATGTTGATCACCAATCCAATGTTTTGTTTTGTTTTGTTTTGATTTTTAGAGGATGTGGCCAAAGAAATGCATGTGACATCTGACCACTTATCCTGACAACCCCTAGGGTGAGATGCCTCTTTTGTCACAGGCAGTGTTTTGGCCTCAACACTTCCTTCCCTCTCTGAGACTTGGTGTGTTCATACTCAGCACCCTCTACCCCAAGCACTGAGGCTGGCAACACTGAGATGTGTATTCTACTCTGTCTCCCTGAGTCCTCAGCAGGCCTAAGCAGCTGAGGCAGCTGCCTTGAAAACACACCATGTGTTGCCTGCCTATTATTCTCTGCCCCACCTTCCCAGCCTTACCAGAGCTACCTGGGGTCCCCGCAAAACAAATGCTTGCTTCAGGGTCTGCTTTGAGGGTAACCCAAACTAAGACAGTCCTAATATCATGAAGCGTATATCTCATTAAGCGAATAACCAAATCCCCATTCAACAACTGTAGTGAGCATCCCTAGGAGACAGGCAAGAGATGTGAAATTAAAGCCAAGACCTGAAGGATGTAGTCAAGAGATCTGGCTGGGCATGGCCTTCCTGGCAGGTGTCACAGCCTCTGCTAAGCTCCAGGAGTTGCAAGGGGCTTGGCGTGTTCCTCCAGGAACTGGAAGAAATACATCCTAAAAAATATTTTTCCTTGACTAAAAATTACAGTAATGCCAATTTTATAAGGACATATCTTTTCTAAGAAACTTCAACTCCTTTGCAGAAATAAGGTAGGTAGGTCAGCGAACAAATAAGCAAGAAGTAGGTGATCCAGGGAAGAGGCCGTGGAGCAAGGGAGTCAGTTCACCTCTCAGCATCTCAGCCTCTGTGGTTTGACTGGGCTGTCAGTAATTCCTGCTCTATCTATGCCACAGCAGTGCTGGGTGAACCGGTGAGACAGTAGATAGCAAAGGTTTTTGGATTTTGTAGACAATGCCCCCAGGTAACCACATAACCCATGCAGAAGATCCAGAAAGAAATGCATGTAGCTATTCTTAAATATTGGGACTACTTTTGTTGTGCTTCGACTAGATATCTGGTGAATAGTTTACTACCTCATTTTGTATGTGTTGTACAAGTGTTCAAAGTCCACCACTGACTTTATTGGTTCATCTGAGTGGCAACAGGGGAGAGGGCTTTGGAGTCAAATCAGTCCAGGTTTGACTTCTGCCTTGGTCATTTACATTCCTGTTTAGCCAACATAGGATGCTGATATTTTTTCTTGGCTGGGGTATGGCCAGAATTACAGGGCATGATCTTGGCCCTAAAGAACATTTATATGCATGTTAACTTTGTAACTTCCCATTCTGTGATCAGCGGGGTCTGAGGTCTTCATTTGTACACAGAGGCACACTCTCTCCTTGTGCTGCTCCAGGCTCCACTGTGAACTTGGGAAATGCACTTGGATGAT
>PVJO010016301.1:0-42402 GCA_004026905.1 Hystrix cristata
TTAATTTTGAATTCATAGAGCATATGAAGAACTTAAAGATACATTTTAAGTTTGGAAAGGGTCTGGGTCACCAAGTAGTCTAAGCCAAAAATTGACGGGATGCCACCCATCACCTCTGTCTTTTGACAGCAGAAGTTATATAACATACATTACTTTTTTATTTCTCTGAGAATCAAAGAAACATTCCCAAGAGGAGCACTCATTACTTCCCTCTAGCTATGGAAAGGTATATTTTTTTGTGAAAATTTTAGGAAATTAAATGTTGTAGATTCAGGACACCTCTTTGCACCATCCAAAATAAGGGAAAGAAATAAATAGATTTTTAAATCTTTCACCTCTATGAATGGCTTATATTTGGAATATACAAATCTCTGAAATCCCTTTGGTAGGTGCAAAGCTTTGGAAGAGTTGTTTAATCTCTCTTATCCTCAGGTTTGGGGTCCGTATAGGGATATACTGGGAACTAAAAGGCACAGCATTTGTGAAATGCCTGCAGTGTGCTGGGGCAGCGGTTATTGGCATGTGGGAGCTCTTCTGCCCATCTCTTTCCAATTCTGATTCTCAACTCTACCCAATTTTGGTACCTTGAAATTGGCCATGCACAGTGAAAGTATTTGCACCACAGAAACTGGCAGCAATACAACCAAAGCTTTGCTTTTAGTTCCACTGAGGCTCTTTATCAGCACACCTTGTACCTAGCTCACAGTAAGTGCTCATTAATAGCTATTTGCCATGTGAGCTGGTTAATCTTCATTGCCAATTTAACTGGATCACAAGACTCCTGGTAAAGTAACAGGATCGTGGGGGCACGATTCTCATCAGTGGGTGAACCTGTCGATGCTCTCAGCTGACTATACGTTTGGAGATCAGCCAGTTGGAGGTGCATCACTGGGGGCATGCCTTTGGAGGGCACTTCTCTCCCTGGAGCTCTTCCCCTGTGCTCCCACAAAGCGAGCAGCTTTGCTACACCATGCCCTTCCACCATAATGTTTCTGTGTTAGAACCAGCCAAGTGTGGACTGAAACCTCTGAATCAGTGAACCAAATAACTTCTTTCTCTTTAAGCTACAGGTCTCAGGTATTTTGTCCCAGAGCTGGAAAAGCTGACTAAAACAAAAAATTGGTACCAGAAAAGTGGGATTGTTTCTGTGACAATGTGGCTCAGAAGACTTTGGAACCATTTTGTGAGAGGAGTTTGAGAAACTGGAGAAATGGACTAGGGAAGCCTTAGAATACTCTCAGTGGAGCCTTTCTTGTTAAAAATCAGAAGACCAAAATGCTGTTAGCAATGAGGAAGGTACAGGCCAAGTTCATGTGATTTCAGATGGGAACAAGGACTATACTGGGAACTGGACTAGAGGCTACACATGATACACACTGGCAAAAAGTTTGTCTATGTTTTGTCCATGCTCTAAAAATATTTGAGGCTGAATTTAAAGGTCACTAACTAATTGATCCAACAGAGGAAATTTCAAGGCGGCCCAAAATTCAGACTGTGATATGAGTACTGCTGGCTAGTTTTAGCCAGATTTATAGTGAGAATTGGGAGCAAAAAGCAGAGGAAAAAAAGATTTTAAAAATTTAAGCTTTGGCCCAAAAAAGGACCATGTGTAAAGTTTTGAGCCAAAGGAGATGTGATTGCTGAAGAGATTGGTGTGTCCTTAAAAAGATACCAATTACTTTGAACCAGGACAAGAAGAAAGACGCCTAGAGGGTATCTCAGGAATCAGCAAGACCCCACTCATCTCAGGCTCAAAAATGCAAAAGTGTTAAACTTCCATTTGAAAAGAGAACCCCTGGGCACCCTGTTCCTAGGATGGGTTTGGACTAGTATCAGTTTCCCAGGACTCATTTTACTGTGGTCAGGCATCCAGGTACCCAGAGACCACAGCAACTGTGGTCCAGGAGGCCTGACTACTGCTTCAGCTCGTGGCAGACCTTGGCATTGTCCATATGATGCTGGTCTTGCTGGCATGCAGAATACAAGAGTTACGGGGTTAAGGAGGATTCCGTCAAGATTCCAAGTGAAAGCCTGGGAGACCAGGCAAAGTATGACAAGATCAAAGCTCCTGCCAGGAAAGTGCAATGTATAGGAATGAAACTGAAGGAGCAGTGGAGACCCAGAAAGTTGGAGAAGTCAGGAGTATGGAGTGTCTGCCAAGGAATGTCACACGCAGCAAGTACAACCGGCCCAAGAGAAAGCCTGTGTAGGTTTCAACTTGCAAAACCATAGAGGCGCAGCCCCCCAAGCAGATGTAGAGTTATAGGACTTTATGCTTGTGTTAAGTTTCAGACCTTGTTTTGTCTGATTCTCTTTGATCTTTCTATGCCTCTCTTTGGGGATGGGAATATTTACTCCATGCCACTATGTCTTGAAGGGAATACTGTACATAATTTTTTTTAAAGGGGTTGCTTTTCTTGTTTTGTTTTGTTTTTTCACTTTTTTTCTTTTTTGGTGTGAAGAATCGAACCTAGGGCCTTGCATTTGCCAGGCAGGCGCTACCCCACTGAGCTACACCACCAGCCCAATTTTTTTTTTTTTTTAAGCAGGGGTTCGCAACTAAGAGTTTGTCTTGAATCTTGGAGGAGACTTTGACTTGGGCTTTTAAGCCGTGCTCAAACTGGCAAGACTTTGGGGAAGGGACTTTTGTATCTTTGGTTGTATGCAGAGTAGTCACATCATGTTAGGTGGAATTATAACTTTGTTACTGTGTTTATTTGGAGATTAGTATGGTTTAAGAATATGTGACTGTGGGGTTGGGGATTTAACTCAGTGGGAGAGCACTTGCCTAGTAAGCACAAGGCACTAAATTCAATCCCAGCACCAAAAAAAAAAAAAAAAATGTGATTAGTTGTCCAGTTGACAAAGGGTGGAATTGTGTCAGTTAACTGTCAATGTGATTGGGTTAGAAGAATAATGCAGAGATGATTGACTGATGGGGGTGCTATACTCATCCATGGGCTAACCCACTGATGTTCACAGCTGAATGTGCCGTGAGGAGGTGGGCCAGTTGGAGGAGGTAGGACACTACAGGTATTCCTCTGGAGGGTACGCATCTTGCTCTGGACTCTGCTTCTCAGCTACCATAAGTGACCAACTTTGCTCCACCATGGCCTCTGATTATGATTTCCACTTTGAAGCCAGCTGACCATGGACTGAAATCTCTCAACTTCCTTCTTCAAATTGTGAATGTTGGGTATCTCGCCCCAGCGATGGAGAAGTTAACCAACACCCTCTGTCATTCTTGAGCATGATCCACTGTATCTAACACGCCCAAAATTCTGAGCCGTTCCATTTAGACTTGACCAAGAGAAAAACTGCTTTGAGAGGATTCTGGCAACTTTCCATGACTGTGTGGTGAGGATTGTAAAGTGATAAGTTCACTAATATTCCCATAATTACCAGGAAGAGTGTAAGAAAGTGTGCGCTTGATCAGCACAGATCTTTGAAAACAGCAGCTCCAGTACTGGATTTCCTTCAAAATAATTAAGAGGCTTAGAAGCTTAGTGAAGACTCGTGTGGCAGAAATTTGACAGATGTCACTGAGGAGGACAGAGTTCCAGTTTGCTCCTTGTGAGAATGTTAAACATAACTGATTCCCTGGCAGACTGAGATTCGAACCGCACAGCTCTTCTGCTCAGATGGATGATGAGATTTCCCAGGACTGAAACCTCAGGAAGCAGATCTACCCTGAGTGTGGACCACGGGGGTTCTGAGTTCAGCGTGAGAGCGCATGTTCATACTTGTCTGGCCGAGCTCATTTCCTGTCAGCCATCTGATGAGAGTCAGAAAAACTCTGTCTACAAACCAACTCCCCCTCCCCGCCATTTCCCTTTCCTCTTCTACTTCTTTTCTTTCTTTTATTCACAGTCTCTGTCCAAACCCAGCAAAGAGCTGACTACCATCGTAGACGGAAGATGCTCCTGGATCAGCTAAGTTGGCAGTCAGACAATCCAGGTGAGGGAGACTAAATTCCAGAGACCTCGGAGATTGAAAAGGAGATGTCAGGGTGAGTAAATTGCGAACACCGAGTCCAGCAGCAAAGAGCAAGGACTCGGTCACGGGGACTGGAAAAAAACAGGAAAGTCTTAGTTCCTAGAAATAATGAGTGGTGGAGAGCAAGAGGCGGGAGCCGGGTCGCAGGGATCAGAGCAGTGTTCAGATGCAGTACCAGAGTGAAGAAAAGAAACCAGACAATCAGAAACACAGCAGGTCATGGGGGGGCGTGAATCAAAATCAGAGGAGATTAGCAAGGAGACCGGCTTAGTGCATATGTCTGGCCCAGGAATCTTTGCCTGAGAAAAGCCTATAGACACAGTTGCTTTGGTGGCACCATCTCCCCTAAAAAGAGTGTCATGGCCCAGAGCCAGGACCCAGGTAAATCACTCAAGACTTTGAGGGGGGGTCGGCCTAGACACTTCAGGGCAGAGCTGGTTTTTCATCCACTGAAATAACCCAGCCTTATCAAATTACATTGACTAAGTCAACTCTGAACACACTTAATATGTGTAGGCAGCAGCCATGGTAACAACGCTGTTCCAAGGAAATTAATCCCCAGAACTTTTTATTCTTGGGCTGATAAATACAGCATTGTTATGGAAAACCATATAATTTTGAAATATTTGTGTCATACAAGTAACAAATAACCTGAAATGTTGTGTTATGCAAGTATAAAGTAACTAAATCCCACCAGATTTGGGTCTCCCATGAATTTGTGGGTGATCCATACTGGTTTTCACAAAACATGCATTTGTTAGCAGGACCAAACTTACCCAGAGTAAAGAGCCTCCGTATGGTGAACTCTTTCCCTGATCAGCCAGATTCAAAGACTTCAAGCTCTTGCTGTGAGCTGCTGGTTCACAGCTCAGTATTTATCCAGCATCTACTATATGTCGAGAAATGAACAAAACTTGGGGAATATAAAGCAGATAAGCATTGGCTCCTGCCCTTGATGAATCCAAGAGGGACAAGGAATAGGCAAGTGGTAGTTTGGGAGGAGAGAGAGCACAGATATTTACACGGCAGGTCAGCAGAAAGAGAGGTAGGAGCAAGACCAGGGTAAGGAGGCGAGTCAGCAACAAAATACTAAACAAGTCTGCTCCTTCATGTATTTATTCATTAAATACTTATTAAATATGCAAATATGTAGAAGTCGTCTTGGTCTCAGGAAAACACAGACTATTACCAAGTCATAGATGACCTACAAAAAGGCAGAGAAGCAGAATCACAGCACACAGCTCGGGAAGGGTCACAGCTTTTATTTCTTTATCTCATAGATAAATTGCCAGGTCTTAGCGCAATGTCTGGCATCCAAGACTCAGTAAAAGTCTTCTGAGCAAGTAAAAAAAACGTAAGGATGCCAGGTGTCTGGGAAAACTTCCAAGCAGGAAGTAGCATGGAAGACGGGCCCGGGACCAGAAGGAGGGTGGGACACAGCCAAGGAGAGGGGAAGCTGTGTTCCAGGCACCGGCCTAGAGGGCTGGGCCACAGCCTGTGAGTTCCAGAAGCTGCTGTGGGTGGAGGACAGGGAAACCACCTTAGAGAGCTTGGGCTTTTTCTGAATCCAGTGGGAAGCCACTGAGGACTTTAATCAGGGTGTGGACACCACCCACTTTGGGGTGTAGAGGATCATCTTGCTGCAGGGTAACATCAAATGATGAATTGGAAGGACACGGCCTGGGTCAGGGAGGCCAGTGTGGAAGCTGTGAGGCCTGTGAGCCTGGACCAAGGTGTTGTCTGCAGATGCACACAGTAAAACCCTGAAGAAATCCGGAAACCGTAGCTCATGGCTCAGCTAATGAGAGAGATTTCAAAATAACATTGTAGAATCAGTCAATCCATTGAGATGAAAAAATCAAAATCATTTCATTCACTTTTGATAGTTAATTGGTGTGCCACCTTGGAGAGAGTATTTTGGATGAAATTAACATTTAAATAAGTGAATTACGGTAAAGCAGACCACCTCTGTAGTGTGGGTGGGCCTCACCCAGTCCTGAGGAATCCGGCTGGTGACCACGGGGCCGGGTGAGAACGCGTACTGCGTGGTCTGACCCGCTCCTTTGCGGCCGTGAGGTGCCTGATTTCCTGGGCGCTCCTGAGCACCACCCAGTGTTCCTGGGCTAAAGGAAGCTCCGGGAGGCAGCTGCTCCCGACCCCACTGGCACTAGAGCAGTGCTGCCCGCTGCAGGCGCCGGATGTGGGCCCAGAGAGCCCTGCGTGTGGCGGGGGCCCCTGGCTGATTATGTCACATCAGAGAGCACAAACGATGCCGGTGTCCCTGCTCGAGGCTCAGAGCTTACTGCCAACCATAGTGCAAATCCTCCTGCCACAGGTGGAGTGGCCTGTCCCTATTCGCTCTTCCCTCAGGGACTTGTGCTCTGGGTCACAGCGGACGGGAGAATGTGACTGGCTCCCTGCAGTCTCGTCGCTGCTCAGGAAAATCACTGCAGTGGACATTTTTACCTGTCCAACAGCCTGTCTTCCGCACAAAGCACAGCTTTCCCCAGAGGAGCCTCCTGGCTCTGGAGGGAGTTCTGTGTGGCCACCGGCCTCTCCTACCCAGCTGTGCACTGGGGGCAGAAGCACCCCTCCTGGCCAGGCAGCCCCTCCGCCCTGCCTGTGGAGGCTGAAACAGAGTCTCTGGGTGAATCCTGTCAGGAGCAAGTCACCTGCATGGTCCAGTGATGTTAGTGTCCACACCACACACAGGTACACGGTTCTCTGAACCAGCAGCGTGTGCAGAGAAGGCCACAGAGCACATACCGTGGCGGCCCGCGGATCACACCAGCAGAGACGCTGCTGTGGTTTGGATCAAAAATGCCCCCCGTTTTTTTCTTTTCCTTTTCTTTTCTCTTTCCCTTCCTTTTTCCCCCCTTCCCTCTCTAGTTCTATTCCCATAAGAATGATGTCTTTCTTTTTCACAGTATCTATTATGAAAGAGAGGGGTGGGGAGGGGGGAACCAAGATATATCATTACAGGTACAAACTAACTATGATGAATGTGATCATTATGTCTATCTAAAATGGATCAATACATGTTCCTGGTAAAAAAAATTTTTTTTTTAAAAAAGAAAAGAAAACAAACTGACCCTAGAACTGGTATGTATACGCAAACACACACTGGAGATTTTTAAGGGGTGATTTGTAAACGATCTTTGAGTTTCTGCCGTGTTAATTGTTGTAATTAGTTTTAAATCCGAGTTTTATTTCTCATCCTTTAAAATATTACATGTGTACCTGTAGGATAAGTTGACATTTACAGTAAAAACAGAAATAATTTTTTTAAAATGCCCCCCAAGTCTCTTGCTTGCAAGCTTTCAGAATGCGACTGGATCATGGGGACGCTGTTCACGGCTGACTCGCTAGTGAGAGATGGGTCCCTGGGGGTGTGATTCTTTTCCTGGTCCTCTCTTCTCCCCCTGCTTCCTGGCTGCCATGGTTTGAGCAGTTTTCCTCTATCACAACTTCCACCATCCTATGTCTGCCTTGGCATCAGCCAACCGTGGACTGAAACCGTGAACAAAAATTAACCTGTCCTTGAAGTTGTATATGCTGGGCATTTTGCCTGAACAATGGAATAGTGACCAATATAAGCACACCTGCAGCCAGAGCCACAGAAAGCATCAACAGAGGCCATGAGGACAATGCCCCATCGCAGTCAGTTCCCAGAACCCAGAGATGATCTGTTATGAACTGATTGTTAAATTGAATGCAAGTAGCAAGAAAGTCGCTACCTTAGCTCCCATGCTGTGAGCCCCATGCAGAGCACCATGTTCAACAGATCCAGGGTCCTGCATGTCCACATGACCAGGAGGAAGGCTCAGCTGGCGTCCACCTGCTCAGAGCAGGGAGAGGCATTGGAGAGCCGTGGCACTGCTGTTGGCCACGCCTACTTACAGGTTTGCTCTTCCTGGAGACTCACTACCAAATGACCTTGCCCAAGAACTGAAAGAGGGCAAATGCCCAGGGGCAAGACGTGACCACCGCAGAGACATCAAGTATCAAGGCTGCCCAAAGGCATTGATAAAGGCAGCAATTTTCCTGAAATTCTTCACTGGTTCTGAACCTGAGGGAAAGAAGAGAAAGAGAAGACCTGCTTCCAACTCTCCCTCAGAAACTTCTGGATCCTTCTTATTTCCTGTTTGTGGGGATAAAAACTAACCAGCAACATTGGCTAGGACCACTAAAGTGCAGGAAGAGAAAGTTCTAGAAACATGTAAGTTGTAGAAGTTCATGTTGGAATCGATGTTTTCAATTCCTCCTGCAAATTTGCGCTGGAATGCTTTGGTTAATATGCAGGCCTCAGGGCGAAGAGACAATGAATACTTGGTCTGTGGCCATTTGGAAAGTCACAGCCTTTCCAAAAGTAGCATTCGTTATCATTCCTCTGACTTTTGACTTGACAGAGTCTATAGTCTGGGGAATCGCAAAGCACCCTAATAACCAATGCTTGGCATTAGCACAGATGGGAGAGTTCAAAGCTTCTGATGGACACTCAGAGCTCTCCGCTCTCTGTGACCCTCCTTGTCAAATCCCAGAGCCCATAGGGTCTCCAGCCCACATTCCCACCACGGGTCTCTGCCAACCTCTTAAAAATATAAGCAATGCTCCAGGCGATCCAGGTGACTGACCCACTGTCACCTATTAGCTCCTGGGCAAATACAATGCGCTACAGCCACAGGGCCTTCTGCGTGTAGCCTGACCACAGTCCCCTGGCTTAGCTCCTGCTGGAACCCCTGCCCATGTCCTTGCAGAGGCAGGGTACACCTACCGCCCTCTGCCAACTGCTCACTCAGGGGCCCAGGGCCACCCACGCCCAGAAGGGGCGAGAAAGAAGAGAAGCAACTGGAGCCTGCCCTGGGCCAGGACAGCTATGCTGCTTTCATAGGCTACCGCCCAGACCTCTATTGCTGTGCAACCCTGAGCCTGCCGGCCACAGTGACCTGGAGACACAGCTCAGGCTGCTGAGACCTGCCCTGTTCCCTGGACTCTCCCCGTTCCACCCGGCCCATCTGTCTGGTGGTTTGGTTTTCCCGGTGCTGCGTTCTCAGCGTAGCTGCCTGTCATCTCAGGTATGCACCTGGCTGACCTGGTTAAATTCCCCTCTGTTGCTCAACTCTCTGTCCTTGCTCTCCCTCTTGAGAGCCAGACGGAGGAGAGTCCTGGAGTGACGTGTCTGTAGCCAACATCAAAGATGCCCCTTGCCCTCCAGGAACCAGCCAAGCTGACGTAAACGGGACCCGGCAAGTGAACCGGGAAAGGCTGGAGTGCTAGATCCTGGGTACCAGTCGTGTCCCTACAGCAGAGGACTTGGGGTCCTCCCTGAGCCAGGCTTCAACTTTCAGCTTATCCTGGCCAGGCTGAGAGGGGCCCAAATCTCAGGCCGCCAGGAGTCAGGACCAGTCACACTCATGCGTGCCACTGCTCCAGCCTTACGATCTACAAGCCAGACTCATTTCCAAAAACCAGTGTCCACCTGGGTCCCGCCTCTGGCGCCTGGGATCCTGTCCTCTCTGTGGATCGCCGCATGCCGCGTCAGCCTGGCTCACCCTGCCTCGCCCTCTCAGCACAGCAGTGACGGGGATTCGGCTTCATGGGCCTGGGATTTGTCACCGTGACCCTTTCTTAATACTGGGCAGAAGGAAGAGCCGGGGGGCCCGGAGGACGCAGTAACAGCTAGAGCTCCCAGTTCTGCAGCCGGCAGCCTCCTTCTCACACGCCGCCCTTTGCCCCTTCTCCCAGCCCAGCCTGGGAATGGATTCCTCTTGTATACACTCCACATGTGCGCTCACTGTGACTCTGCAGCCGGAAGGGGCCCCGGGCTCTGCACACACTGGGGACAGAGGAAGTCTGCCAGCCTCACCACGCTCTCCTCCAAACTGACTCCACGTGGAAGACCTGGAGCTATGCTGAGCAGAAAGCGGCTCAAGTCCTGCTCCCGTTGGCTGGTGGGCTGCAGAGTGGCTGGGCCGCTCCCCACATGTGGTTTGGATTACGGGTCCACTGCGTGGATTGGCCCCAGGGAACTGTCTCTCTCTGACATGGCTTCACTGAGCAGGCAGAGGG
Organism: Hystrix cristata; assembly: GCA_004026905.1. NCBI lineage: Eukaryota > Metazoa > Chordata > Mammalia > Rodentia > Hystricidae > Hystrix > Hystrix cristata. The sequence continues at coordinate 10,066 of PVJO010016301.1, forward strand.
AGTCGGGAAGAAATAACTGTTCCGACTCCAACGTGGACAGCTGGCTGCTGACGTGGCAGATGACACCCCGGGACCCGGTTCCTGGGTCCCAGGTCCCAGAGTTCATGAACCAAAGAAGGGACCGGGAACAGCCTGGCCTGGAAGGTGGAAGGGAGACCCTCAGAGACCAGAGAGGTAAAGCACCGTGACCAGAAGTTAGAAAGGGGATCGTGCTTAGTTTAAACATAGTGTTAATAACATAATCCCAAACAACATCAGTGGAGACTGCAGTGGGGCTGCAATAAGTAATGCATGTGTGCTTTTTGTAGTTGATGGCTAGTGATCCTTCAGTATATATTAAGCATCTTGCTAAAACTCTTTACAAATATTTCCACATTCAGTCCTCAGGACGACTACATTTATCAGGTGCTGCTATGATGAAAAAAACCAAGGTTCACAAGGTTAAGTAAGGGGCCAAGTTCATATAATTGGTAGATTTCCCAAATTTGGATTAAACCTGGAAAGTCCGACTTCAGAGCCTGGGCTCTGGTCTTTTACCTTCATGAAAGAGAGGCATAGGCCTGAAAGAGCAATGTCAGGATGTGTATAGTCACATTAAACTGAAAGTTAGAAGAACACTAAATTTTTAGCAGTTGTACTTAAAGCAGTACTAATAAGGTAAGGATTTACTCACTCTTCAGAGGCAAATGATACATTCCAGGTTTCAACTTGCCTGACAATTCCAGTTGATGGGGCAAGACTACCTGGAATAGGTGTTAAATAGGTTTCTGAGTGTGTCTAGGCAAAATTGGAAAGAGAGCAGGGAGGGATTACCAGTGTCTGCCCTTGGTACTGGAAAGAGAGCTGGGATGGATTACCAATGTCTGCTCTGTGTGCAGAAGTGAGAAGAGGCAGCATGTATATGCTATGTCCAGGCCATTTATAACACAAGCTTGCAGATAGCTGAGAGAAAGAGCAGGATTCCTTCAAGGAGAGAGGCAGAGGCTGCTACAGACACTAGCCAACATCAGAGATCTAACAATGCCCAGTGGTGTCAACCCAGGAGGCGGGTGGCCCCAGGAAGGAGGTCCATCAGTAGCGGCACCGGGGCGCTCTTTGGCAGTCACCAGGCAGGTCCCTAAGTGTGCCTAGTGAAGGCAAAATTTCTGCAGTCATGAAGCTGGAATCTTGGGGGTTTGCCCACACAGTATCCAATCCTAAAACACAGACAGGGGCTGAGCCGACAACTGGGAATTAAGTGACCCTGGTTGGTTGCGAAGCTCCAGAAGTGGCAAGGCAAGACCGCTGTGTGGCAATCGAGGGGAAAGGCTGGAGGATTTTAGTGACTACTGAATAAAAACTGAAGCAACAGCCTTGGCAGCCTTCAGTTTATCTGCCAAAGACCACTCCTGGCAGATGTTAATAGATGCATCACGCACACGGTTAGGAATCTCTGGGTTAGACAAAGAAAACAGTTTCTTCCTGGCTGGACTCTTAAAACCCTGTCATGTGCTCCAAGAAGAACATGTCTCCAGCTTGACTGGTCACACAAACTTAATTTTATTTACTAATTAATTTCCATGACTCGTTTTTGAATGTCTGCTGAAGTCGGCACTCTGTAAAACATATTTGAGAAATGCTGGACTAAAGTCACCCAACAAGGAGGTGGGTTGTTCTGTGAAGAAACTGAGAGACGTTCAGCTTTCCTCCCAACTCTGCTCAGAAAGGACACACAGAGGAAATGACTTGGGCAAAAATTTGAGTGAAATGACTAGAGTACATGGTCCTACGATTGCACTGCCCACTTTACTGACATTTGTCCCACAAACAGACATTTCCAAAGTTAGCTGAGTTGATTCCAACTTGATCAGGGCCTTAACACAATAAGTAAGTCCCCACGTGAGACTCCAGCTAGCAGCACCTCTTGGAGCACATAGTTGGCAGAGGGCATTGCTGGTAAACGTTGGTTGATGATATTGGAGAGGGCTGATCCTCTCACAACAAAATGCCTCGCCAGACCTGCAGAACCACCCAGAAGTCCTCACCATCACCCCCCCCCCTTGATTTCCAGGGCTTCCAGGGGAGTCTCTGCCTCTAACTCTTCAAATCGTGCACACAGCTTAAACAGAATAGTACTCCCACCTCTTTTACTCAATCAGTTTCTTTGGGAGCAATGGAAGCTGATTTTCTGCTTGCTTCGACTAAATCACTTTTGAAGTCCCTTACAACTTTGAGAGCTTAACTTTTCAATTTTTTATACTTTATGTTGCTGTCAAGTAAGGACAATCGGAGTATTAAGATATCTTCATTCTGGGGGTGGAAGAACAACTCTGAAATCTGGGGTCATTGCTGGGATTTGCAGCAAACAGCTCTTGTAAGGGACTTCAAAAGCTGTGATGTAAAAAAGACCTACTGAACATGTTCCAAACCTTTCTTAAGATGTTTATGTGTCTGCACAAATGTCCATGCATACACACTTCATACACACACACACACGCGCACACACACACACACACACACACAGATTCTCCTGACCCTTTGTCTACAACAACCTTACTGTTCATCAGAATTATCTGGACGGATTTCAAAAAGCCTGACACTTAGTCCACACTCCAGACCAATCAAGTTAAAATTTCTGGGAATGGAAGCAGGTATCAGCACTCTGTAAAATCCCCGAGGCAATGTTCAGTGAAGGTTAAGAACTGCTGAGAGAGAGAGAGAGAGAGAGAGAGAGAGAGAGAGAGAGAGAGAGATTCATTTCCTTACTCATTCAGAAAGTATTTACTGAACTCCTAACATACACCAGGCACTGTATTAGATGCTGGGAATCCAATCGTGACTAAAATGTGATCTTGGATTTCATGAAATGTTCAATTCCATGAGGGGAAATCAATTAGCTGCATAATAAATACATTGTTTAAAAGTTGCCAAATGTTCTAGACCCAGGACTGTGGTCCTAGGAGTAGACGTCTGGCCTAGGGGAGGCCAGGGCAGCCATCCTGGAGAGTGGCATTTGCAAGGAGACCTTAAGACAGCCTGAATCCACTGGCAGAGAAGGGAACGAGCTTTTGCTTTTGTAGAAAGGGGAACAGCATGCACTGAGGTCCTCTGTTGGGAGGGTACTGACATCTCAGGGGAAATGGGTGGCCAGGTAGTGCGCACGGGATGTGGAACACAGTGACCAAGATCGGTCAGGTTGACACCGGGCAGATGGACAGGGCCAGGTCACTGTGGCCTTTAGGACACCCTGTGACTCACGGTCTAAGCAAGACCACAGAAATCACTGTGGACATTTTAAAAAGAGAAAAACAGTGCATGGAATTGATTTCTGGGAGGAAGTACTCTCATAGATGATGGAGAAGGCCTCTCTAGATGTCAGTCCCTCAACCTTGGGCTTCCCAGGCTCCAGAACTGTAAGAAATAAGTCTTCATTCTTTATAAATTACCCAACTTCAGGTATTCTGTTACAGGGACACAAAACAGATTGAGAAACATGGCCACAATAGTCACATTGTTAAAATTTTAACCAGTGCTTCGTGCAAAGTACAGGCAGACTCCAAGAGGACCTAACACTCAGGACTGCGCTGCGCTTAAATGGGACGTTTGAGTCCCGTCTCCCTGTGCCAAGACAATGGATGATCCATTACCACGAACCATAAATCATGGTTGTCAACATCAGGGCCTGGGGAAGAGACTGCAACTGTGAGGACAGACAGTGGACAGTCTCTCTGCAGCCATGTGACATCAAGTCAGGATTACATTCAGCTCCAAAAGCACCCTGTGAATATTTGTCCCGCCAGCAAAACCTGAGAAACCGCCAGAAAACCGTCCAGAGAGGCTTAATGGTGTCACCAGACCACATCACCACAGCACGGAGAAGTGGGCTCTCCCGCCTGCAGATGCCAAGCAGGAGGCAGCGCGTCCCCCTGCACCCCATCCCCCAGCTCTGAGGATGCAGGCAACCCGCAGACACAGACCAGGTGACTCAGACTGAGAGCTGCAGCATCTCGCGGCCTGTCTCTTTCCCTGCAGCAGCAGGCATTTGGGGGAAAGAAAGTTCCCATAAAAGCAGTCATTAAAGACTTAGTAATCAAAGACTGTGTCCCGAGCAATATGCAGTAAACTCTTTCTGTAATTACTAACCAGAGTCCTGTTATAAAAATGAATATGCTATACAATACCCAAGATTTTCAAAAACTATATACCCCACCTCATACATTTTTAAGTTAACACTTAAAATTATCTATGCTGGAATTTCTGGTAGATTGTAAATAATAACTTTATAAACTGCTACGTTATTCAACCAAATATAAAATCATAACTCTTTGGTACCTGCCATCATTCCCTCTAAAAAATGAGAAACCTTTTTTTAATTTGGTGCATATTAGTAATACCGACTAGTGTGGCTCATTTTGGTTTATTGGTATGTCCATATAATACCCCTTGATTATTTTCAGTCCCATTACCCCTTCTCCGTTTCCTCCGTCTTCCTCCTCCCAAGCCCCTCACCCATCTCTAAAAATCTACCTTCTAGAAGAAAGCTCTGTTCTTGACATTGAGAAATTTAGCATCTTTGTTCTGTTTGAATTCATGTTTCTATTCTGCTTCTCCACACAAAAAAAGTATTTTAATGTATTTTTAGGTAAAACTTTTATGACTAAATTCTTGGATCATCTCATCATACCTGCAATTATGTATTTTTTTAATTTAACATTTTGTGTTATTTCCTATACCTAAAGGTATTTTAAATTCTTAGACTCCCTACCACTGTGATGATTGTTTAACACAATGATCACAATGAAATAAATATTAATTATAATTACAAAAATCATACTGAGAATACATCTCCTAGTGTTGTGGATTGTGATCAGACTTTTCTGTATATAGATTTGGCCATTCACACATATCTTTATTTTTTGATAATGAGTTAAAAATAGTTTTAAAATTTCATAAGCTGAAATAAACATTGATTGCAACTGGAATGAATATTTCATAGCATAATTTTATAATATAGGTTTTAAGTACTAATTCTGGGAAAAAACACATGAAAATATCCATGTGTTTTACTAATGTATCTTGAAAAAGCTTCTTGTTATGTTTAAACAAAATAATGTCAGCACCCTACCCTGTTGGGCAGAGATGATTGGCCTTCTGGATATAAAGGAAAACACAATACTCCTTTGAAAACAGCCAAGAAAAACGTTTACATTGAAATGTCTTAAGAAAGCTATTTTTGCATCCCATGCTTCTCATTCATGGTCTCTGCTTTACTTTTCCAAGACTCCCTTCAATACTCAGAGACGGAAAGAGTCGAAGTCATTAAGTGAACTGTCATTACTACACCACAGATCCGAATCAGAGCTCCCAGGACAGGGGATGCCGCTGCCCACCTCTAACAGAAGTAAGAGTAAAACCAGAAAAGTCTGGAAACCTGGGGGCTCATGGTGCTCTTACCTACCAAAGGCAGCCTTCCCCCTGCCGGGATTTGAGGTTTGCACACTGAGGGGCAAGGCGCCCACAGGAAGGTGTGGAATGAGCAGGCAAGTGAAGAGTTGGCCTGGACTTGAGTTTGTTCTCTAGTAGAGACTATCGCTGTGAAGAGGGTGGGAGATCTAGAATGGTTAGATGTTGCCCAGCAGAGAGGGGAGGAGGGCTCTTTGGGGAAAGGGGTCGAAGGGAAGAAGGGCAGAGGTGGAAGACTATAGGGACAGATCCAAGGATGGAGTAATTTCACAGTGGTCATCGCGTTGTTGGTTGTGTGCCCCCCTCACAGGTCTGGTGGTGAAACTGGCGAGGTCGCTGGGGCTGCGGTCCCAGCACTTTGCATACTGGGCTTTGGAGCCGAAGGTGGAGGGCTGGGTGAGAACCAACTCAGAGAGCTCAGGCTGGGTGCAGCCCTTAACCATAATGCAGAGGTAGCAAAAAGACCTGGTTTCCTGTTCCTTACTTATGCCTCCGACAACCTGGGAAGGCACGTGTAAGGGTCTGTGTCATGATACAGTTTGGAGAATGTTCTGTGGCCAACATTACCTGAAGCATCTTTGGGGTTCACTGAAAACTTTGAAACTTAGCCTACACACATGCCGTGAAGTAATCCCCCATGAGTGCACACATTTGGGAAATATGCGTGCTATGTCCCTTTCCACAGGTTACAGTGTGCATTAACTCCTGCAAGTCCTGAGGAGTCTTGAAGCAAATGAACCCTCGTCCTTCCTTTAACTGGCATTTCTCACTGTTCTCAGCGCTGCACGCTTTCTGCCAAGCAGGACTCACCGTTTGTGGGGCTGCATCCTGCAGATCCAAGTTGGGAAGCGTTATCTTGGACGTGACCCAGATAGGCTGCTGGACTCTGGTTTGAGCGGGGGGGTTGGGGAAGCAGGGAGAAGGGGGTGGGAGTTGTGTGGGGCTGCAGAATAGTTCATGGGGTGCAAGAGTCCTGTAGATAAGCTTTGTTGTAGAAAATTAATGAGCAGACACAAGAATGTGGCCATCCTGAAATGTGGCAAGAGTAACTAAGTTTCTTTCAACTCTAAGCCTTCCAAATTTTTTAACTCTTCAAACTCTACACTGGCTAACTCTCCAAGAGCTACAACTCCAGACTGCCTTCTGCGTGTTTTACAAACTTGACCTGTAGCCAGCCCAGATGGACTGTGGAATGGCTTGGCAGTGAGCCTCAGGGTCTCCACAGCCAGAGCTCTGTTAAGTAGTGTGGCTCTCAGAATTTGACTTCTTTCCAACCATGGGGGCCTTTCCAGTTCCGGCTGCAGCCACACCTATGGGCTTCTCTTCTGAATGATAAGTACCTAGAAATGGACATTTTCTTTCAAATACTACAAAAGATGACAACTTCTCTAGATGGCAGTGGATAGATTTGGAGTACAATCCATACTTTGAGCCACCGCAGATCACAGAGACCAGAAGCCCTCCACTGGTGGAATCGGGTCTTTCATATACAAACAGTATGAGCCATTGCCGGGCATGGTGGCACACGCTTGTAATCCCAGCACTGCAGAGGCTGAGGCAGGAGGATCACTGCAAGTTCAAGGCCAGCCTGATTCTGTTGTGCTGAAGCAGCCCTGGAACTCCTTTCTCATGAGTCTTTCGTTGCACTGTTGTGGCTGCCTCCATGTCCCAAATCAATTCAAACTGTTTATCTTTCATACTCATTTTGACTTTGGGAAAGAACCAGAGGTCACCTGGTGTCACATCTCATGAATAAGGTGGATGTACACATGCTGTAATGTTTTTATTTGACAGAATTTGCCATAAGCTATTGCTAAGTGAGAAGTGATCAAAAACTACGGTGAACGTTGAAACAAAATTGCATATTACGGTAAAAGACCCACTGCCATTAATTCTCCTCTAAGTACTCAGAATTCTGTCTCTCATGAACACACTCCAATTTGAAACTTTCAGCGAGAAATAAAGTGCTCAGCCACTTGGACCATGCGTCAGAAACAGTGGTCAGACATTAAAGGTACCTTCACACAAAGCTACTGGCATCAATTCACCCAGCACCTACTGACCCCAGATGGGATGCGAAGAACTAGGAGGAAGATGAGTCAGCATGTACTCTCTGGCTAGAAAATGATGCTTCACATTTCCTCAACGTGAGTGCAAAGGATTGTGAGAATAAACCACCACTCTTCAGAAAGATTTCAACTCTGCAGGAGTTCAAATATGACAGTGAAATTTCTCAGCCAGATCCTAATTATCATCTTTCCTCCCAGCAGTGATTTTGGAAATCCATAGCATACTCTCTTTGCTTCATGAACTATTCATTCAATCATGAGCACCATACTTTTGTACAGGCTAAACTGAACCCCTAACCATCAGTTAACAGGGATGGAGATAGAGGCTGGGGATTTAGCTCAGTGGTTAAAGAGCTTTCCTTGCAAGTACAAGGCCCTGAGTTTGATCCCCAACACCAAAAAAAAAAAAAAAAAAAAAAGGAGAGATGGAAATCAGTAATGGAATTGAAGGCACGGATGCTGAGCACTGATTAGCGGTTGAAGACCAATTTTCCATGGGACTAACAGAAATAATCTCCTATTCTCGCTGGGAGAAGTTACCACAGATTTTGTACCCATTGCCAACAAGAACATGGTAAAACAGAGCAATGTCAGAGCTGCATTCAAAATAATTATTTGTTGCTATGGGTAACTAAGACACAGAGTGAACTGAACTATAGGAATCTATTCCCCTTTTTAATTTTCAGATGGTTGAAACTTTTCGAAAAGGGACTTAGTTTATTTTTAGCTTTTATGGTTCAACTATTTCTCAGAAGGTCATTAGCCCTTGGAAAGGCTCATATCCCATATTTAGATTACTAAAGCTATGTTAAATAAAAATGCTTGGACTTGTCAAAAAATTAAAGTTTAAAAATGAATGGGGAGATAAGTCAGATGTCATCTGTGGACCTGGTGGTCTCATCAAAGACCTTGACACCTCTGTGCCACTGACCTTTTCAGAATCCTCTTAAGGTTTGTTTGGCTTTTTCTTTCAGTTTTCACCCTGTGTTCACTGAACTCGATGAAAGGACTTAACTAACCCAGTATACACACTAGGATTTCAGCAAAGTGGTCAACCCGAACTGGTCTAAGCCATAAAGAGACGGGGCTATTGACTCCTGTGTGGTATTGGAAAGCTCAGAAATCCAAGCAGACCATTTTCCAAGGGCTCAAAAGATCCCACCAAGACCCGTGACTCAACTTCTCGGTGCTGATTCCATCCTTAGATGGCCCTCCATCTTCTCTGTGGCCCCCAAAAGGCTGCTATCTAGTCAGCAAACAACTTCTTTCTAGGTTCAAATGCAGTAGAAATCAATGAGCAGTTTGTACTTGAACTCTTATAAAAAGTCCACAAATTCTCCCCCGTTACCAGTCTTGATCTCAGTTCCACCCTTGTGCCAAGAAAATGTGCTGTGATGATTGGTTTAGGCCTCCAGTTTCCAAGCAAAAGCTGGAGCCCCACTAGACCCTAAGGCGTGGAATGGAGGAGAGAAAGTCATTGACGGGGCAGAAGGCTGAGTGTCAGCCAGCCAAGCAGCCCACATCCGCTGCATCCAGCCTCAACCACTAACTGTTCCAAGCGCAGTTTGCACACACCACCCCGGCCACAATGAACCTCTGTTCCCCTAAGAGCCTTGTTCTTGTCCCGCCATGTGCCACTACATGTTTGGAGGTGTGCAGTGGAGCCCTGGCCTGTTCACTATCCTGAAAGAGTGTAAATGACCTTATGTAAGACCCGGAATAAGACATATGTAATCGGGGTTCTTGGATTCCAAGCCACGAAGTATCCTAGCAATACCAGGGACCTACAGAAATGAGCACTGCTGCTTCTCAGGTCGATGGAAGTACATCTAATTTATAAAACCTATCTCCAGCCTCCCGTCCCTGCTGGGCATCTTCCACCTGGTGGTTCCTCCTCCCCTGTGGTGCCCTCCCCACTACACCCTGCTGCTTCAGAGCCCTCCTGGTACCTCCCCTGTGAGCTGGGGAAGGCTCACAAATAATTTAAGGGCAGCTTCTCCCTTCCAGAAGCAACACTGCAGTCACCCGAGGTGGCATCAGGCCGCCCAGCTTGCATGTGTGCCCGAGGCTGGTGCACACTGGCAGTGGATTTAGCCGAAAGGGCCAGGGCAGCTGCTGTGACAGCAACCACCCAAGTAATCGCATGAGCTGTGGGACTCATTGAGAGTCCAGGGAGGATGCTGATGGAAAGAGGAGCTGGCTGCCTCAGCTGCTTAGCAGCAGGACGGCAGGGAAAGGCATCCCTCACCTGCATTTGACCACAGTCACCATCAGTGACAGGCATTCCAAGTGTGGAAGTTTTAGCTAGTTCCTCTTTACTGCCACCAGCCTCAGAGGCCTTTCAATAAGCACCTTCCTCGGAGGACTCAGGGAAACACAAGTCATGACTGCAGTTGAGCCCTAAATATAAAGAGAAAGGAGACTCCTTCCTGAGGGAAACAAGATACTGGAGGATCTGGAACTCCCCAGCAAGCTGTGTTCATTCAAATCCCCACAGAAGTTTTTCGAAAACATTACGTAAATCACAGACTCAGAAGATTCTAGGTGCGACTGGGCACACCTGGTGATGGAGCCAGGGCTGAGTAGCAGAAGATGAAGTTGGAGAAAGCCCAGAAACAGAACCAGGAGGCAGGGTCCTCTTTCTGTCTGCCCTGCGAAGGTCACAAATTCACGTTTGTTCATTTAATTAAGCTCCCGGATTAACTTAGAAAGCCTGTCCTGACTCATTCCTTTCCAGGCAGGAAACCCGGCCGGAGCCTAAGCTGTTCCCTGCAGGACTGTGAGGACTAGGGGCAGCGGGTCGGTCCACCAGATGTCTACAGAGGCAGGGGATGGAGGAGCCCGGGGGAAGGCTCCCTCCTCTGCAGGAAGGAGACCCCGAGGGCAGACGAGTTTATACAGTGACAGCAGCCCAGAGCCAGTGGGTAGGAGTGGGAGCCTCCAACTCCTGAAATATTACCCTAAAAAGCGTCAAAAGTGGGTTATAACACAGGCAGATTTTACACATTCATATTTAACATAATGACATATTCGGTTTTTAAGACCAAAATAAAAATACACTGCAGATGGTTGATGTTTTTCACAAGATACGAAAGGGTTCCTGTATCAGCAGTGCTAATTGATAATGCAGAGCAGGTGGTGGGGCTGGGACATCACCTCAGTGGAGGCTGCCTCCCCTCTGCCTCCTTTGGAGCCACCCCATCCCTGGCTGGGGGCTGTCCCGCGAGTGTCCTCCGGCTCCATCCCCACTGACCCAGCCTGAATCTTGTGCCGAGGGGGCTGCTGCAGGAGCAGAGCGAGCGGAAACCGCAGACCATTTCTGCTGAGCTTGGGAGACGCTGAGATGCAGACTGGCTGGTGCCAGCTCCTGCTTCAGCAATTTCAGCAAGGTTGGTGACCACAGAAATCAGCTGAGACGTGGTCGCCCAGGCCGGGCGTCGGGAGCCTTGGCACAGGTGTTGCCGGGCAACCAGCAGGGGATGGGCCTCTGGCAGACGCCAGCAAGGGCTGCATCAGCCCAGCGCACTGACGGCAGAGCTGTCGCTGTCGGTGTTGGTTACAAGAAACATCGGCAATAAGCGGCAGCTTGGCAGGAAAATCACAGCAGCCCGGTGATAACTGAGGGTCTCGTTCCCCAATCAGTCCTTCCCTGCGCTCCCCCGGAGCCAGGCCTCCCCTGCCAGCACACATTCTGTCCCTCCATGGCTGAGTTTGGAGCATGAACCAGGTGAGCGAGTCTATTATTGAGTTCTCTGGTTTGGTATCAAGAAGCCCACTTCTCCGCAGATGTAAGGCTCATTCTCCAATACGAGCTTTACCAGGAAGTTCTCAAATTTTGTAACTTTGACTTTGCATGCTGCCTTTTTTTATTTGTAGATGAGTTCAGAATTCAGGAAGCAGAAGGGCTATTTGTCTCCAAACACCGATAATCATCATCGTCATCACTGGTCATTACCACTGTGCTCCCAGGCCTGGAGTATTATTTGGCCCTAGAAGACACCTGAACATATATTTGAGGTGATGCATGAATGAAAAAACGTACAACACTCACCCCAGGAATATCAGGAGTGTCTGATTTCAGAATATCTGGGAAGAATTTGAGAGATGTGTAATAAGGTCTATGCACTGAAAACTGGCTTGATGGCTGTTTCAGTGATTCAGTTCTTACCCAAAGGCTAATCTACCCAGGAAACATGCCTTATTCATTTATTGATTCACACGCCAAAGAAACAACTCCTGAGTATTTACCATGTAACACGGGTACAGAAAGAGAATCTCTACATCTAAGTGGTTCACACTCTGGTTGGGTAGGTGGACTCCATGTGAGAAACTAAAATTCAATGTGATACAATTTACTAACTACGTAAACCAGTTGCTAAAGTCACATATAGGAGGTGAAAATTAATTCTGCCTGTCAAGAGAGTTGGGAATGTGTCAGAAAGCTGAAGACCAAAAAATATCAACTAAATCTCTTAATACACCCTACGAAAAAGCAAGACCTACTCCGGACATGGAGCAAGCCATCAGTTAACCAACCGTTCCGGAAGCCGGCAAAGGAGCAGAACCAAGTTCAAAAGACCTGGTGATGCATTCATTCACTGAGTATCTGCTGACGGCCTAGTAAGCACAAAGAATTTCCTGAAGTGTGTGAGTGACACAAGTATTACAGAGAAAGGACCCAAACCCCGGAGCAGATGTGAAAGGGAGACATCACACATCCCTGGATATAGTCTCTGGACCAAGCTCTCACTTCTATCACTGTGCTTGAGAGAAGTTTCCTTTCTACAAGGAAGGATTCCTGCAGAGAGGGAAAATCAAGGAATCCGAGCTTCGGGCCAGAACTTAAACCTAGGATTAAATCCAGAAAATCCCCCGCCAAACCTTTGAGCAATAGTTTGTGTTATAGAAAGTAGAATGTGAAACTACCTTTGGACAAGGGTGCATTTGCTCTGGAAACCTCAATTGACATGGAAATGACGGCTCAACCTACACAGTGCACACCAGCAGAGATGTCTACACCACAGGCTGCTTCCTCGTGGCTATCATTAGTGAGACGAAAGGCAGTCATCTCCAAACTGGGTCAGTCTCTTTCTAGAAGTAAGAACTACAAGTCACTTGCAAATGGCTGGTGGCTACCTGAGTTGAAATAATGCAAACTTGGACGCTGTGTAACCATCCTTCCCCCTTGTGTGTGGACAGGTAGAGGCTGATCTGTGGAGAGAGGATGCTGTGCACAGGGAGCAGGGGCTCGGAAAGATGAGCCCAGCTGCTAGTGGCCCGAGTCCCTGTGAAACAGCTTCGCCTCGTATCCCTTGTTCCTCTTTGCTCTCTAATGAAAGCTTTATACACCTGCTTTTTTCCTAATGGAATCTTCTAAAAGAGCCTTAGACTTAAAAGAAAAAAAAAAAGTAGAATAGAGGCCATCATCTGGGATCTGTGGTTTGTAACTTTCCAGCTGCAGAAGGTTCAATTGATTTGCATGGTCATATGAAGCCTATTTCCTTTTAAGGAGACTTGCTAAATATGCACTTAGACACATTCCTGCAAATTATTACTTGTTCTTGGAAACGTGGTTGCCCAGTGAGACTGGCCACTGTGACCCCAGCAGGGTGGCAGGAACATGCAGTCGTGAGTGTCACTTCAAACAGAAGAGGGAACTGACAATACTGGACTGAGCTTAGCAACGCTTGGGCCGGGCTGGTAGTGCTTTAACTGCAGGGTTGTTTTAACTCGCCGGAACTGGTGTCTGGTGGAGATGTTCTAAGGGACTACACTTCTGGGTATAGAGGGCACCTTTTATGAGTTGAAGGTGGCATTCTTCCCTAAAGAGAGCAGAAATTCCCACCACATGTCATATTGGAGAGGCAGGTTCAGGCCGGAAATAAAAGACTGAGAAGGTAGGAAGTTTTTATCCCTCGAGGGATCTGGGGACCTGAGGCCTGTGGCCTGCAGTCCTGCAGGGTGGGGACATCCTTCGGGTCTTTCCCATGGGCCAGGTCAGGAGATCTGCAGGCTTCCACTAGCAGGCTCTGAGGACAGACTCCGACCCGGCTGAGTCACAGCTGGTACCAGTTTCACATTTCTCAGCACTGTAATTGCTTCTGTGATATCAAAACCATCAGTAAAATTTTATTGCAGTCTGGTCTTGGCTAATTAGCTTCAAGCAAAGGAAGGATCTGTAGGGGGTGGAAAAGGAGCACAAGTTCCATGTCCTGAGATCAGCTCTGTGATAGCATCAACTGAAGTTTCTGGAACTGGAGAAAGTGGTCGGCAGGGAAGGGAATAATGGCTCGAGGTAGAGCAAGTCTCCCCACCCTGGACTCAGGAAAGCAGAGGCCCAAATATGGCGTGGCTGACTGCAAACCAGGATGAGGCAACCTCCCCACCCACCTCTTCCCAAGCAAGCTAATAAATATTGTAGAGCTGACTCAACAGTATCGTTTTCGGTTTCTGAATGCGCAGGGCTGTCTCCTAGACCCCTTGCAATGGCCGAAGGAATGAGATTGCAAGTGACCCTAAAACCCTCCTAATATCCTCTGCCTGACCTCCCTCTGCTCCCTCAGTCCAGAGCATAAACCGGGGACTCCAGGAGGGGTGCAGAGGGTAGCTAGCAGAGAGATCCTGAACGCCTGGGTTTGTCTGTGAACCCAGACCTGTTTCAAGCTGTGATGGGAGCAAGAACTAAACATCTCTTGTGTTAAACCATGGAGATTTTTGAGGTAGCTTTACCACTGCATCTAACATTGACTACTCTGACTAATACAGCAGCACAAAAAGATGTCTGAAGACTTGTGATTACACAGACGAGGGCCTTTGAACCAGAAGAGATTTGGGTTACACCAAAGTGACTCAGATCCTTTCCCCGGAGACCTTGAAATCTAATAAGAATCCTAGAGGAAAAGTGACATGGGAAGAGTAAACAGGAAGCCGAACCCAACACCGACTGTCCTCCAGTTGGAGATATTAGTGACGAGCATGGAGACACCAGGAGAAGTCTGAGCAGAGTCTCACGGTCTCGTTGGCCACCAGTGACAGTCAGTGAGACCCTCCCGCACATTGAAGGAGGCCTCCACTTTTCTCCCTGATCAGCTCCTAGGCTCTAGTTTGTAACTTCTATTTCTGCACTGCTGTGGTTTTGTCTTTTGCTTTTCTGGGTGTTACGGGTTAGATCTAAAATCTCCCCCAAGTCTCAAGGGCTGGAAGACGGTCGGATCATGGCAGTGCTATCTGTGACTCGCCCAGGGTGAGCTCAGTAGCTGACCACCGTGAGGAGGTGGAGCCTGGCTGGAGCAGGCAGCAGGGTCAGGACACAGCAGGGTGCGTTCTGGGCCCTGGCTCCTCCCTCCTCCCTCTCTCTCTCTGCATCCTGGCTCTTCACCACGCTCTTTCTGCCTTGGAGCCAGCCTACCAAGGGCTGAAGCTGCCAGAAACTTAGCCGAACGCACCTCTTCTCCTCGAAATTTCGGAGGTCAGGTATTTTATCCCAGTGATGGGAATGTGACTAATACACTGTGTCTATCAGAAAATGAAAGAAATTACAGAGTCAGTGTACGAAGTCAATTCTTACTCAACCAAAACCTTGCCAACAAAGTGCCATCAGTAGATTTCTACAAAACAAAACGTGGCTGAAAGCTATTTGGCCTGGTTCTCCTGCAGGAACAGCTGTTCAGTAGGACTGGTGAACTCTATTTCTTCTCGTTCTCTTTGCCCATTTCCTTGAGACTCACCTAAGACCCCCAGTCAGAGGTTTTCAAGGGCAGATATTTCATGCATTGCCAAGTAAAACTGAGTAGAAGGAGAACTATAACCAGGTGAAGCGGGTCCAGGGATTTTTTTCCTGTATTTTACACTTCAAAACTACCGTGTGGTACTGTGCTATGACATGTATTAATAAAAAAATTTTAAATAAAATAAAATGGCAACATTATTTTTGCCCTTCTTGCCCCACACATTCCTGCAATGGTATTAATAATGGCAGCATTAAGAACAGGAGAAATTAAATGCAGCTCACTGCAACCTGGCTGGCAAGAACACAAAACTCAACTTCAGGGCATTCGAGTGGTGAATCAATAGAAAATTGGAGAGGGGAAATCACGTGCTCTGCAGCCACCTCCCAGGAGGCCTGCGCGTCTGCAAGGTGCAGACAGAATTGTGGGTTCCTGGATGAGAGGTTAATAACAGGAGAGGAAAGAAACACATCAGACTCCAGCCCACCTCTCTCCTCCACATGTATGGTGGCATTGTTTATAGGCTTGGTCATTTTTAAAAGTCTTCTTACCTCCCAGAACTGGCTTTGTTGGCAAGCCAGATGTAGACAGTGAGGAAGAAATGCCTGACAGTGCGGAAAGGGCCGTGCTGGCCTGGGAAGTCGTGTCATTGATGCCCTGTGAGGGGTCGGTGGGCAGAGAGAAGTGAGGCTTGAACAAGGGACCGACAGGCCCTTGCTGAGGGCTCCCACCTTCCCTCAGGTCTCAGCACACTGCCAAAGCGGGAGGTAAAGGCCCAGCTGGGGACAGCCGTTGTCACCTCAAGAAGACATGAGATCTTCAAGCAGAGGCCCCGGGTTGTCCTGACTGCTGGTTTCCAGGCAGCCGGTGTGGTAGTTGCTTTCTCTTTACGGAGACGCAATGACCCAACACCTGCCACTTCAAGGAGGAGAAGTTTATTCTGGTTCACAGTTTGTAGAGCTTTTAATCTGTAGTCACTCAGCTCCAAAGCAGGACAGGGTGGTGGGAGGGTCCCAGCAGAAGATAGCTGCTCAAAGCATGGTGGACAGGAAGCAGAGAGAGCTGGAGGAGCTGGGGAGGGAGATGGACCCTTCCAGGTACCCTCCGTGACTGCCTCTAACCAGACCACACTCCCAACAGCAAGTCAGCTGTAACCCCCCTTATCAAATCACCTTCCCAGAGCCCCGCCTGTGAGTGCGTGAGGCTCTGGGGGAACATCTAGATCTAAACCAGAACAGCTAGGGGCGCGAAGTCACAGGGGTCTGCAGCCTCCGCGCATCCAGCAAACACGTCAGGCCTTTGGCTGTGGCACCCCACACCCTAGGCCAGTCTGGAGAAGGTGTGAGGCCATCTAAGCAGGTGGCTACTGACCCAAAGCAGAGCTGACCGGGCCTGCAGGGCCAGCTCTTCAATCCTCAGAGATCTGCAAGCCACTTCTTAAGGAGAAATACTATTTAAAATTTTATATTACAAATATCTGTAGAGCTGAAAGAGCTCCTGGTTGCATAATTTGTACGTGGTGCTGAATAGCGAACACAGGGGAGACTGTGTACACATGTGATACGTTTATGGGCGAAGGCTGCGCGGACTGGGGTGCAGTGCTGTTTGTCGTATCAGGTTGAAGGGCAACCCCGGGATGGCTGTGGATGTAGGAACTCAGCAAAATATCACAGTATTTTTTAAGACTCAATTGGCAACATGGAATTTACAATACAGTGTGTTGTGTAGTTTTGTTGGTAACAGTAAATTGTACGCCACACACTTCTTACATCAGTAGAGACCATAATCAACTCATAAATTTATACTCTTTTTTTGTTATTGTCAAACCTCATCAGCACACATTTCCTTCAGTCTCTAGCCCTCAGACACTGCAGTGAGTACCTGGTTCATCTTCTCACCTGTCGAAGGAGGAGAGGAAGGAGGAAAGGAATGAAGGGCTGGAGGGAAGGAGACGAAGAGGAGAGTCTTTCTGACTGACATACTCCATGCGTTTCAAAGCTAAAGGATAAAGAAAGTGTTGGCGGGGAAAGTCAGGGTTCACTCTTCACCTGGTACGAGCGGGCCTGCCGCCTGGTACGGTTTTAGGGTCTCTCAAAGCTGGCCAGCCCACAGATATCTCCCTTTCTCGTGTCATCACAGAAGGCAAGTGCCTCCCTTCGGGGAAAGCTGTCTCCACAGCTCTCCAGCAGCATTCGTCTAACCTCAGACACATTCGTGCGTACAAATCACCAGATACGACCTTGGAGAGCTCCGAGCTTCCGGAGACCCTTCCCCTGTCAGACGGAGCTGAAGAGAACTGGTCGGTCATGCCCTGGTAGGGCAGGCCAAGTGCAGGGAGGGCTCCCTGACCGCCAGACCGCACTGGGCCCAAGCACTGGGGGGACCACTGGGGAGCGCTGCAGCTTTGAAAAGGGCAGTAGACCTGGAGGTGGCAGTGCACGCCTGTAATCCCAGCACTCAGAGAGGCCGATGCAGGAGGATCCCAAATTTGATCTCAGCCTGACTTAGAAAGGACTCTGTCTCAAAATAAAAAGTATAAAAAAGGCTGGGGATGTAGCTCAGTGCAAAAGCCCTGGGTTCAGCTGAGGTACTGGGAAAAAAAAAAAACAGGGCAGTGGAATTGCAAGAGGGGAGGCAAGTGAGCACCAGCCAGCCTGGTGTGGACACCACCACTAAGCTTGCACACAAGCCCTCAGATGAAATTACAGGGTTTAGCAGGAGCTCTAATGCAAAGGACGGACCCTGGGTCCTTCATGAGGGGTCTGGTAGGTTCACTGAAGGTCACAGATGTACCCACTCTAGGGCAGAGCCACACAGGAGGCAGAGG
This sequence comes from Hystrix cristata, assembly GCA_004026905.1. Taxonomy (NCBI): domain Eukaryota; kingdom Metazoa; phylum Chordata; class Mammalia; order Rodentia; family Hystricidae; genus Hystrix; species Hystrix cristata. The sequence continues at coordinate 28,131 of PVJO010016301.1, forward strand.
CGCGGGGAAACTTTCTGTATCTTCTGCTCAATTTGGTTGTGAACCTAAAACTGCTCTGAACAATAAAGCTAACCTATGGGGCGGAGGGATCTCGATTATTTGCCTTGTTTACTGTCCTGGAATGCATGGTTGGGGGCTCCCCATCTCCGCCTTCTGGGGACCCTCTCTGTGAGAGTTACAGCCCTTGGAAGGGCAGCACTATTACTTAGAAACAAGCAGGAATAAGTGTGTGGAGGGACACAGCCAAGGAGGGGATGACCCGTGAACATGGCTCCTACCCCTGAAATCAAGAAACAGAACTCGTGGGCACCTCATGTTCTGTCACTAGATCCAATATTGCGACTCTCTTTTTTCCAAAGGGCAGCTCCATCTCTTTTCTGAAGTCTGTTATGCTCCACTTACTATGACCACCTTGCTTGTTCAAACATTATTTACGATCTCTTTTCAAAGCTTTCTTTGGCTTGATGCACTATGACTCTCCTCTTTGCCAATGGTGCCCTTGAACTGCTCTTCAGTGCCATCCTCGAACCTTTGAAGTTTGTTTACTTGTGATCTGGGGAAGCTCCTTCCCTGGCGTGTTCCAGAAAGACAGGATAATCGGGGAGTGTCGGTCTGTGCCTCGTGTGAAATGGACCCAGTCGCCTCCTGCTCTTCACTCCTTCATCTGGTCCCTCCTGCACATACTCTAGTATACAGCAACAGTCAGACTTTTTCTGAAGAGGGTAGGAGTGAATTGCTGACTATGCAGGGGGTCGGGCTGGCCGTCAGCAGCTACTGTACAGAGTGTCAGGGCAAAGTCGTCCGGGGAGGGGAACTCCGCGTTCGCTATGGCAGTCCTGGCCAACATCCCACCTATCAAGGTGTCATTCTAATGGTGCTTACCCCGCACACTGGAGCCCGCTCCATTCAAAGAGCGCCAGAGCCAGCTCCCTGCCACCCAGTCTCCCTTCTCTTAGGAAGACAAATGAAATCTCACTTCTACACTTCGTGAAGAATTTTTCTATGCAGAACCACAGTGCTCTGCATCAGGACTTTTCTGGAGATCCAGAATGTGTGACCACTGTGAAGTCTCCTGCCATGAAGGCCTTCGGTCACAGGCCTTGACATTCCCGGACACCCTCGCTCCTCCTTCAGGCTGCAGAAGTTGGAGCCGAGCACACGTCACGGCCTCCCAGACTGCTGCCTCTGGGAAGGGACCACACAGCCACAATTCAGTCTAAGTGAGGCTCTTTTCCTGAGGGCCTTCACCGCCAAGACAGACCCTGCTGATGGCTCTGTCCTCACAGCTGCACAAGTTAGCTCTCAAGCAGACGTGTTATTTCACCAACGGTTGAAGGAGAATCCACTCTAGGCTGAGTACCTGGCACCTGAGTGAAGCTCCTGTCACCTATTGAAGCCACTTGTACATGGACAGGACAGCAAGGAGACCACGATGACCATGGGGAGCTGCTCTTCAGATCACAAGTGGAAGCCAGGGAGATAAAAACAATGGTAGCTTCTGGGATACCTGTGGTCACACGTGGCCAGGTGGTTAAAGGTAAATGCACACGGGGCCTCTCACAGCTTGGCTGGGAATACTGGCCCCACAATTGCCAAGTAGCGGGATTGCACAGATCCCAGGGCTACCACCATTTCTCCGGCTCCCCGGCACCTGAAGGAAGTCGAGGGAGGGCATTTCCAGAGAACACTGGTTTGTGGTCAGCAAACGCATGGGGAAGACCCATCCAGGATTCAGGCAGCTCCATCCCATAAGCCGGGCTCCCCAGAGGGAACAAAGTGAAAGAAAGAGAAAGCTAGGTCTCTTTCCCACAGAAATCTCCCCCAACCCTGCACTCTCCAGGGATTGAACCTAGTGCCTTCACACTGAACTACATCCACAGTACTTCATTACTTTTTTATTTTGAGGCTGTGGCTGGACTTGCAATCCTCCTGCCTCAGCCTTCCCTTTAGAATGAATGTGTTTTTTTGCTGCTCTCACTAGTGGATATAAGACTCTCTGCATTCTTCAGCCTTTAATGTGAACTTGAATCCACAGCCCTCCATGGGGAAGCAGGGAGTAGTCCTTGACCTTGGACAGGGGGTGCATCATTGGACTCACTCTCTGTCTCTCACTGTGATCTTCTGGCTTCCTAAACTAATCAGCTCTGGTTTCCGAGCTTTCCAGTCTGCAGACAGCCATTGTGAGAGTAGCTGGCCTCTGACCAGGTAGGCCAGTTTAATAAACCTGCTCTCTTTCGCTGGAGAGCCCAGCGACTAGTGCATGGATTATTACCAATGCAAGACACCCTCTTGGAGCGCTCTTGGGCCCCCGAGAAAAGCGGAGTGAGATGGTGCGCGGTCTGGCCCGGGGTCTCAGGGGCCAATCCTGCCTTCACGATGCCGGCTGGCCAAAGAATGTCACCTGAACGTAATAACATTTTGCAGGATGTGATTAAAATTATCAATCACACTAAAGCACATGCCCTTAACTCACGTCTGTCCACACAGCTCCACGAGGAGGCACGCAGAGCAGACACGTCTTCTCTTATACACAGACGTGAGGGGCTTTCTAAAGGTAGGTCACTGGCCACTTTTCGAGTTACAGGAGCTGCTCCAGAGATTTCTTTTAGAAAGACATTGACCGCCACCAGCACATTTCAGTGACACGGAATGAGTCAGAAAACTCACTTGTGTAACATATTCAGCCTGCTCAATGAACTCAATTTGCTGTTTCGGGCAAGAATGACAACCGTGTTCAAGTCAACAGATAAAGTGGATACAGTCCAAGCTAAACTAGAATTATGGGGATGATGAGTAAACACTGAAATTTTTCACAAGTTTCAAATATTAGCAGAACATTTTAAAGAGATTGAGCCAGCGGCTTCTATCTCCCAGCTGGTGTAAGATTACCTATCTCAGCTTTAAAGAGTTTGAGCACTACTTCCCAACCACGAAAGACCCCAAACTGGGACGAAATGCGTCAGTGACCTGTTTGTGAATACACCAGGTGAATCAACTTTGCTCCCGTCAGAAGATCAACTGCTTGAGACCACAAATGATGGTGGCCTTAAACATAACTTTGAGACGACTTCAACTCTCCATACATTCTAGGTTAAAGTCCAGGCAGAATACCCTGAGACAGCCAGAAAAGAAATGAAAAGCCTGCTTCCATTTCCAACATCCTATCTTTGTGAAGTAGGGTCTTCTGCGGTGACAGAAATCAAAGCCCAGGGCTCTCGCGATTCTGTATGACAGTGAGTTGTATAATTATTCCATTATAGATTGCAACGTAATCATAGTGAAATAAGGTACACAATAAATGTAATGCACATGAATCATCCCGAAAGGATCCCCTGGCTCTGGTCTATGGAAAAACTGTCTTCCGTGAAACTGGTTTCTGTTGCCAGAAAGTTTGGGTATCAGTCCTTAGACCAAAGGGCTGAGTGCCTAAAATGATGCACTGTAATTCTTAGAAACTCTTTTTCCATTTTATGTCTTTGCCACATGTAACAAGATTCTCCAACAATTTATGCTCAGTTCTTCTTGAATGAATGTATTCTAAGTTAGTAAGTAGAAACATAGATAAAGATTTGTAGTTTACGATAATCAATGCAATTTTATTCATCAAAAATTTAATATATTGGAAACAATCTAAATGTCTAGTCATTGGTGATATTACATAATTTTAAAACTATTAATATTTTACTTACATTTAAAATTATATTTTGTAATAATTTGATTTGCAACCAGAATCATGGAAAGAATTAAATTGTGAACCAAGGTACCACTGTAGATGCATCTCGTAAGACAGAGTTAAAGGAAATATACCAAATGATGTAGTCGAGGAGATTTTCCTACTCTTATAGTGTTTATTAGTAAAACATAGAAGAGACACAAGGCTGTCTCTGGCTTACTAATTAGTACCTGGTGACAGATAGCATCTATTTACTATTCTGTTTCTCCAACTAGATTTGTGTAACATGGAAAGCAAAGACCGCACCTGTTATTTCTAGCATTTCTAAAGTACAGAGACCTTGCCCATGGAGACAGCCAGTAAGTCTGAAAGGAAACAGGTTGTTGAGTATTCCTTATCCAAAATGATTGGGACCAGAGGTGCTTCAGATTTAAGATGTTTTTGAATTTGGGAATATTTGAATATACATGAGATCTCCTGGGAATGGGACTCAAGACTAAGCATGAAATCATTCATGTTTTATTTATCTGAAAGGCATAGCCTGAAAGTAATTTTATACAATATTCTTAATAATTTTGAGCATGAAATAAAGTCACCTGATATGGAATTCTCCACTTGTAGTGTCAAGTCATCATCAAAAACACGTGGACTTTAGAGCATTTTAGATTTTGAATTTCCAGATTAGGGATTGTCTTAATTACTTTCCTCTCATTGCTGAGACAAAATACCTAACACCCAAAGTTAAGGGGGAAAGGTTTATTTAGCTCACACTCTGTAGAGGCTTCAGTCCACAATCAGCTGGATCCAAGGCAGGGTGGCATGGCAGACAGGCAGAAGGCAACAAGGTAAACAAGGGATGCAAGCAAGGGAATAGGCAAGCCTCTTTCTGTCCTTATATCTTATCCAGGTTATCTGCCTCTGGAGTGGGTAGCTCTCCCACCCTCAATCCTAGCACTTTTAATCCTAGTATCACATCCTGGATCCCAGCAGAATAATGCCCATCAGTGGACTAACTTAGTAATCACATGCTCTAGATCCAGTCACCTCTGAGAACACCCCACCTATGACCACATGAGGCTTTGGGGGGACATCTAGACACAAACTATAACATTCTGCCCCTGGCCCCCCCCAAAGACTCATGTACATCCTTTTATGCGAAAGGCATTTAGTCCATCTCCAAGAGTTGCCAGAGTCCTAACAGTTCAGCATTGCTGAAAAGTCCAAATCCAAAGTCTCCTCTGAGATTTAAAATAAACTCTTAACTGTGAGCTCCTGTACAAATGAAAAGAATGTTAAACACTCCCAATATTCAATAGCACAAAATAAACATTTCTATTCCAAAAGGTACAAATAGGGGGATACAAAGGAATGGAACCAAAGCAATTCTGAATTCCAGCAGGGTAAACATTAAGTCCTGTAGTTCCATGTGTAGCATCAGAGGCGATCTGTGGTGAAGTCTGAACTCCAAGCGGCTTGGGTGGATCCGCCCCTACGGCCCTTCCAGTGGTAGTATCTCCCGTGGCTTCTCTCTTGGGCTGGTTCCGCTCCCTCCTTGTGGTTTTCTGCAAATGATCCACATTCCTGGTTTCTCCAAACTTCTGAGGTCTCCAGTGCACCTTCGGCTTCATGCTCACAGCTTCACACACCGCCCTCTCAGGCATCCTAGGCCTTCTTCTGAAATCTGGGTGGAAGCCTTCCTGACCCCACAACTCTTGCACTCTGCATGCATCTAAAACCAGGGCCACAAGGATGACACCAGGTCTGGGTCTGCCACCATGTGGAGCAGAAGCCCAGCTTCCTTCTCTCTTGGCTGTAGGGTCGTGTGCCTGGATCGCTGAGCACTCTGAACCAAATCCTGAGGAACAACTTCCCTAGGCCACCGCCATTCTGGGACATGGTGCTCTGGGGCTTTCTTCTCAAAGCAAAGTCTTTCACCTTTCCAACTCTGAGGCTGCAAAGGCTGGAGTCCTGCTGTTTCCTGTGATATCCTAGGGGCATCTTTTCTGTTGTCCTCTTCTGAAATATATGGCTTTTTCTTGCTAGTTCTTTCAGCAACCAATCTCTCCTTCATTCCAACTTTGCAGGCTGAAACTTCACTGGTGCTTCCTTGATGGCCAAACTAACATTTTGAATCATTCTCCTGGGCTCTTTGCTCTTGATTCTCAACATAAATCTTGATAAAAGGCCCAACAATAGCCATGCCACCACCTCAACATTAGACTGCCTTAAAATTTCTTTTGAAAGACTAATTAGTCTGCTGCCCTTAATCTCAATCTCAGGCAAAGTCTCTGGACACAAGCAAAATTCAGACACACTTTCTACCAGGCCGTAATACACATGGTCTGGAGTCTAAAAGTCAGTGCGGTACCTCTTCCCAGCAGAAACCTCCCGAGCCTGGTCCGTACCAGCAAATTTCCTATCAGCATTCTGGTCTTCTGAGCTCTGATCAGAATCTCCCACCAAGTACCGACAAAGGCTTTCCAGGGCTTCTCTTTCGGGTGACATTTCCAAACCTTTCCTAACGCTTCCCCTTCCCACAAGCCTACTCCAAAGCATCCTAAACCACATGGTTGAGTATAGTCACAGTAATGACCCCATTTCCCTGGTTCTGAATTCTGTCTTAGTTACTTTTCTCTTGTTTCTGAGACAAAATACCCAACACCCAAAGTTAAGAGAGCAAAGGTTTATTCAGCTCACAGTCTGTAGAGGCTTCAGTCCACAATCAGCTGGATCCAAGGCAGGGTGGCTCGGCAGACAGGCAGAAGGCAGCAAGGCAAGCAAGAGGGTGCAAGCAAGAGGTGCAAGCAAAGGGAGGCAAGCAAGAGTCCTAAATAGCTTCTTCCTGCACCTTGTATCTTATCCAGGCTGCTGGGATTAGGGTGGTGCCAAACCAATCAGTGATTTAGTAATCACATTCCCTTAATCACACACTCTAGATCTAGCCACCTCTGACCCAGCCTCCTCTTACCTCTTGAGATTTTGGGGGGACATTTAGACACAAACCATAACAGGGATGCTCAGGCTCTAATACCATCACTCCAAGTCCAATGGTCATTCCCAGAGTCAGTGTGTCCCCAGAAGGATTAGTGGGTCACTGAGACCAGCATTAATGAAGACAACATTCCCAGTGTACAGGGATAGAAAGGTCACGCACACCTGAGCTGCACCCCACATGGCCACTCAGTGATGAGCAGCTCTGATGAAGTCACCTGCTTGTGTGAGCCCCAGTGAGAGCACCAATCTTCATGCCACTCCTCAGGGTGGCCATGAGAATTAAAGAAGTCACAGTGCCTGGCAAATTGCTGCTATTTTCCTGTTCCCCTTTTGAAGCATGGCTCAGTTTACTAAGAAAAGGACATTGTGAATAATTAAAATTGTCATCAGTTTCTACAGTTCATTAAGTACTTTCTTTTGAAGAACCAGAAGATTTAAAATTAAATTTTAAATGGTATCTGTGTGGACAGAATCCACCTACATCTGGAAAACTGAAGGTTGAGTTTTTGTTCTTGCTGCCAACAATTAGGTTTTTTTTGGTATTTCCCTGAAAACCTCCTGCTGTTCCGTCAAATCTGTTTGGAAAGGACACTGGCCTCCTGGGGGTCTGGGGTTAAACATTAGCAAGGGACCAGGAGAGATGAGTAATAAGTCTCAGCTCACTTACTTCCCAAAGCCTTGGGGGGCAGGAGAAAAGAAGGGTGGGAGGAACTTCTAAAGAGTGATCAGTTTGGGGAGGCAAGATATCATTTTCATAATTTAGTTCTGGGAAATGAGATTACCTTTGATAAAACACTTATTTTAGAACAGGAAGTAGAACTGTAGGAGGTGCTGCTTCTCTTTCATTTCTTTGTTACACTGCAGGAACTTTACAATGAATGGAATGGGGTTGGTATGGTCTGGATCTGGAAAGTCCTGTGAGGTCCTGTGTTGAAAGGCTGGTCTCCAGCTTGGTGCTGTTGTGAGGGGTGGACCCTTTAAGAGGTGGGGCCTACTGGGAGGAAGTGAGGTCACAGCTGGCATGGCCTCAACATGGACATGGAATCCTGTGTCTCCTCCTCCTTCTCTCTTTCACTGTCCCACCATAAGAATGGTTTTTCTCCACCACAGTATCTAAGCAAAGGGTCCATCATAAACTGAAACCTACAAAACCGTGAGCCAAAATAAACCTTCCCTCATTATAAGTTGATTAGGATATTTGTTACAGTAGTGGAAAGCTGACTGAAGGTCACATGAAAATGCATTATTCATCCTACCACACCTGTCTCCAACTGTCTCCCTTGTAAAGTGGTTAAGAATTGATTCTCAAAACTTTTCTTAGTTATCTACTACTGTATATGTCCTTTCCATGTTGTTAAAACAATTCCATATTATTTCAGTTTGATCTTGAAATATTTGACCTCTGTGTTGCTGGTTGAGTTGTAAATGGGTGAGCTAATCCCTCTGTGGGGTAGGAATCTCTCTCACACAGCTGTGGAAATCAGAGAAGCGTGGGAAAGTTCAGGGTTTATTGTATTCACTGATGGCCATACAAAAGGAGCAAGGGAGGCCCTTAGCCCAGCATTAGAGGAACTAAGAAAGGAGCTCTGCCTTTCCTGGCACCAGGTGGAGGATACAAGCAAAAGATGGGGAGAGACCTCACTGGTATGTGTGACTGTCACTACATCATGGTCAATACTATTCCTGGGCGCCACCTAAAACCGTGTCACTCCCTACCACACTTCGTAAAATGCTACCCCAGTCCGTCCTCTCATCCACGTTCCAGGATCCTCGATCTTCATCCTTACTGTGCAACTTGTGATGGCCTCGAAAGGCTCCTTTAAATCCCTGGGGTGCCACAGCCTCATTCTGGCAGAAGGACAGGGTGAGGATAATCATGTGTGTGCCAGTCAGCCTTTGGTTTTGTTTTTTTCCTTTGAAAACAGTACTTCTGTATCTTTCCACCCGGGAGACTACAGCTTGCATCTCAGGGGCTCATTGGATGCCCCTCGCTCATTTCTGCCTGCAGAGGGAGCTAGGAAATCGTCCTCACATCCTGTTTGTCCTCTGCGAATGTACCTGATGCCCTGTGAACGTGTTTTCTCCCTGGAGACATCCCTGGTGTGTCCCGTGGCCCTGCCCCGCCCGGGCTGGGTGTGCTCCAGGCAGAAGCTCGCAGCCTTCTGTCTCTACCCTTCGAGGGAGTTCTGTCTTGCTACTTTCCTGACTCCTCTGTGTTCTGTACCCTTTCTTTACCTTATTTGCTCCCTTCTACTGAATTAACTGAATACTTTAAGTAGCTCAGTTGTATCTCTGGACTGTTCAGTTATATATTTATTTTTTGTTCTATCTTTAATTAGTATTGTCTACTTAAGAATCTAACAACAAACTGAAACTTTCATTTACCTTTTCCTGTCTGTGTGTGTGTGTGTGTGTGTGTGTGTGTGTGTGTACGCACTTGGGATTGAAACAAGGGCCTTCACACTGACCTAAATCCCCAGCTCTTTTTAGTTTGTTTTCAATTTTGAGACAGGGTCTCATAAGTTACCCAGGCTGGACTTTAACTTGCCCTTCTCCTGCCTCTGCCTCCCAGGGTGCTGGGATTACAGGTGTGCACCACCATGCCCGGATCGCCTCCTGCTCTTTGCTTTGCTGTTGTCAAAACTTTTAGTTCTACATATGTCATAAACTTTGCAATTTAAACAGTCTAGTGTCCTTTGGGAAATTAGAGAACAAGGAAAAAGGTCTTTGAAAATATCTGGCCACATATTTACTCTTCACATCGTCTGCATCCCTTCACTTAGCTTTGAGCTGCTGTCTTGTATCGTTTCCCTTCAGCACAAAGAACTTGCCATAACATTTCTTATAGCCAAAGTTGGCTAGTATCAAACTCTCTCGCCTTTTGTTGTTCTCAAACTATCTTTATTTTGCATTAATATTTAAAAGACATTTTCCCCTTAAAATAAGACTGCTAGGCTTAGAGTTAATGTTGCTTTCAGCACTTTACAGATTTTATTCAACCGTCTTCTATCTTGTGTTAGCTCTAATGAGAAGCTGTAGCTCATTCTTACCACTGTTTGCCTCTACATAATATATTTTTCCTCTCCTCGAGCAGTTGTCAAGATTTCGTTTGATTTTAGCAACTTTATTATGGTGCATCTAGATATCAGTTTCTTTGTGTTTATCCTATTTGAAGTTAGATCAGCCTCTTTGATCTTCGGGTCGATTTTTTCCATCAAATTTTTTTTTTCCTTTTCTATCAAATTTAAGTATTTTCTAACCATCATGTCTTCAGATATATTTTTCTTTCTCTCCTCTGATTGAGATTACAATGACATATATATTAGACCATCTGATGTTCCCCCGCAGGTCACTGATGGGAATGGAACCCACTCGGGCTAGACAAGTGCTCCCACTGAGCTGCTGCCACTCCCCCGAGGAGTGGGGATTTAGCTCGTGTCAAGGCCCTTGGTTCAATCCCTTTTGGGAGGTGGGGTAATTTTTCCTTTCCGTGCTTCAGTTTAGAGAGTTCCTCTTGAACTATCTTAAAGTTTACTATTTTTTTTTCCTTTTTACAGAGGTCAAATTACTATTCATCTTAGTCAATACGTTTTCATTTATTTTACTTTTCAGTTCTCAAATTTCCACTTGGTTCTTCAAAATGGGTTTTATTTATCTGATGATGTTTCTTATCTGATCATGAATTTTATATAGTTTCCTTTATGTCTCTGAATATATTTATGGTAGATGTTTTACTGTCTGCTAATTCCAAAAACTGTGCTATGTATGGGTTTGCTTCTATTTGATGTCCTTTCTCTCGATTAGGGTTCATGTTTTCCTGCCTCTTCATATGTGAGTGATTTCTTTTATAACACTGTAGATAATACACATTGTAGATGTCTTCTTTCAAGGATGTTTTGTCCTAAAACATCTTGAAGTAGTGGTTTAGCTTAATCTTGCTGAAGCTGGGTTTTCCTATGTGCTACTCCAAGTACAGTGTGGCTTTTTCCTAGGATTAATTAGTCTTCCCCTGGGGTGTGGCTTTCTCTGGTCTCATCTGAATATGTCAATTGTGTCCTCAGATCTCCCCACACTGGCTTGAACCTAACCACACTTGCCCCTCCCAGCCTGAGATCCTGGTCTCCAGGATCTCCTTTGACTTCGTGGGCTCTCTCCACCCGCAGCCGCCCCTTAGGGTTGGCCAGAGAGTCAGGAGAGCTCCCTTGCAGGTTTCTGGGCTCCTCCTGTCCAGCTCCCTCCTCTCCCTCCCACCCTTCACCCACTCCAGCCACAGAATCATCCCTGAACTCCACCTTTTTCTTCACTGTTGTGTGACTCTGTTTCCCCACACCATTTTTGGAAATGGCTCCCAGGGAGAAAGCTCAGGGAGGACATTAGTTTGTGTGTTCTCCTCTTCTCAAGGGGCTTAGGCACTTAATCACTGAAAAGCTGCTTCATATATCTAGTCCAGTTTTATAGTTTTTTGCTGTTGGGAGATAAAATCCATACCAGCGACTTTATTATAGCTGAACTGACCATCTGATTGACTGACTTCTGCACTTTTGACTTTATTTTCAGCACATGTATAATGGAATTTAATCCAATTCTTGAAAGGGGGTAATTGCTGTAGTGTTATTGATCCTACACCCCCCTCCATATTTAATGATCAGGTTGAGAGAAAGTGGGTGGTTGTAAGTGAGGGCTGGCGATGTAAATGCAGCAGGATCTCTGGCGAGGCTGAGTTCTTGCTGTGAAGTGGAGCCGGAGTCAGCAGTGCGCTGTCTCTGGATGAATCCAGGACAGGTCTTCATTCCCATCAGCAGCAGCTACTCAGAGACTTTGGACATCAGCTCCAGAAAGAAATAAGTAGTTCCCAGTTTAGGAGTGGGGAGGAAATTCTTCCAGGTGAGTGTTTTCTCTTGTAATTCCAACACTTAGCTAGGTGAAGTAATTTATTGGGCCCAGAAAGCTCTATTGGATAACGAAAACCAAAGGTGGAGAGAAAAGGTGAGTTAAATAAACTCTAATATGTCTCCAAGTAAAGCAGCAGCTGGCTCTTTCCTATAAACCTCGGGGCCTCGAGATGGCCCTTCTCCACCTGGACGGCTGGCATGTAGCCCTGACACGCCTACAGATTCTGGTTCTGTCTTTCCCCGGTCCTGGGAATCTGGCGCTCGACAGTCTCTCTGCACAGGAGAGCTGGGGTCAGACGGCCTCAAGTCCAGGCTCCAGCGGCCTCCTGTGAGGTGTGTGACTTTCACCACGTTAGCCTGAGTGTCGGGTCCCGTGCTGTAGTCTGGCAGGAAGCTTCTGCTCTGCTGAGCCATTGGCATGAGCAACCTGTCACTTCTTGAGGCCGTGGCTGGGCCAGGGAATCAAGCGTGCCATAGTCACCTTCAGAAGAGGGAGCCGGAAGCTGGGCTCCTGCACATGCGCTGCCGCCAATTGGCCCGGATGCGAGAGCCGCAGTGTCCAAAGGGAGCGCTGGCCTGAACAGCTCCGCCCACCGGGCTGCCCGGACTCCCCAGTGCCCTCGGTCTCCGGCGCTGATGGGGTATTCTTCGCTCCCACTCCCCTCCCCAGCCGTGCATCCTGCTTGGGTCCTCCGCGCTCAGTCTCAGCCTGGATTCTGCCCCAAGGAGACTGCCCCTGACCTGACCCGGTTCAGGCCATGAGAAACTGTGCTTCCCCCAGGAGGACACACAACCCAGTGAGAGTACCTGCCGAGTATCTGTGCTCTGTGCTAGCTCACAAACCCCGGAGGGCAGTCAAGGACCTAACCCCAAAACATAGCAGAGGCTCAGTGATTTGTCGTTGACTTGAGTTGCCAACTGCTGTGGTGAAGTACACAAGGGTGTGTTTGGACAGTGTTGGGTGTTTCAGGAACCAGGATGGGGAAGTGGGAAGACTGAGGTTAGGGTGGGGTCCAGCAGAAAGGCATTTTTGGAATGTGTATCTTTTTTTCTTTTTAAAATTTTTTATTTCTATTAGCCCATATTTAGAGTACATAATGATTTCATTCATCATGGGGGAATTGGTATATGTACATAAAATATTTTAATTCTTTTTAAACTCCCTTCTCCTGCCTTCCCTCCCTTCTTCTTCCCTCTATCTGTAGGTCCTCTTCCCTCCATCTCTATCCTCTTCCCATTTTCAAAAGAGGGAGGGCTTCTTTATATGAAGAGCCCACAAATAGAGGGAGTCACGTAGCTGCAATGAAGACTGACAGATTGAGTTGAACAGCCAGGTACTTTGCCTGTGAAATTCCTTATGTAACTGTACTAATCACTTTCCCATCCCTGGCACACAATAACCAATGTGCACAAGTTAAAGGAGAAGAGGTTTAATTTGAATCACAGTTCAGGTGATTCGGTCCATGGTGGGCCAGCTCCAAGACAGGACCATGGAAGAAGGGTCTAGCAGAGGACAGCTGCTCATGCCGTGGCGGCCAGGAAGCAGAGAAAAGGGAGGAACCGGGGGCACGAACACACCTTTACCTGTCACACTCCAGTCACCACCTCCAACCAGGCCCCACCTCCTAACAGCACACTCAGCTGTGCACTCATTTGTGGATCAGTCCACTGATGAGCACAGCACCCTACGATCCAGTCACCTTCCAAAGTCACCTCTGAACACGGGAGGCTTTGGAGGGACTTTCACAGTCTAACCCTGGTGGTGACCTTTACTGAACAGGACACAGGACAGCAGATCCAGTGCCATAGATCAACTTTACTCACGTGTGGTTGGTGCAAGAGAATGGAAACTGAGAGGATTTGAATCCCGGCCATTGTCCACTTTGGCCAGAACCCCGGAGAAATCATTTTGTATGCTCATTGCTTCCCCTTTTTCATCATTAGTAAAAACCAAGATTCAGGCATATGGGGCCGATGATGGGCAGCTGGCTTTTCTTTACACCAAGAAGGTAAAAGTGTGTTGCGTGTAGTCTTTCCTCAAGAGGTATGTGAATTAAACATAAAAATAAATGTCTTGGTTCTAAAGAAGGTTCTCAGCACAGGTGAGGGGTCAAGGTGGGGAGGAAGCAGTGACATTAGGTTTCAGAGTTTATTGCAATGGTTCGGAAGACTTGAAAGAGAGATTGTTTACAATTTGCTAACATGCGCAATATTATCAAAGATGCAACTATGTCTCTTTAGGTAACATATGTATATAATATAATCTAAAGATACACACTAAAGAGAAGGATAAAGTAAATATGAAAAAAATGTGATGGATTAGTGAGTCTAGGCCAAGGATATACTTGGGTATTTCTTTAAGTATCCTTGTAAATTTTGGGTAGATTTTACAGTTTAGAATCTCATCACGATTAATAAAGGCCAAATTTGTAATATGTTCTAAGTAGCTCCTGCTGTCCTCTCACCCCACTTGGAGCCCGGAGCCCCGCCCTCCAGACCTCGGGGTGACCCTGGAGCCATTTTGCCAAGGCAGGTTTTGCAGCTTTTTCTCCTGCGGGGCTTTCCAGGCACTGAAGTCTCAGATATGATCTTCCTGGAGCAGAACTTTGGCAGATAAAGCCCTGCCCCAGGTCCCTTTGATCTAAGTTAGCAAACCTGCTGAGGTGGAGGCAGGAGGGGCAAGCCTTACACCTCTCATTCTCTCTCTCTCTCT
>PVJO010016302.1:0-42434 GCA_004026905.1 Hystrix cristata
TCACAGAACCTGGCAAGATTCTGACATCAGAGAAACTTGCAGAAAAGTCAGAAGCTTGAGCGGAAGAAGGTTCTACAGAGGGTGTATTCATATCGCTGTGTACAATGTTATCCTCATCTTCCTCTTCATCTAACATTATTTCATCTGGATTAACAGAGGACAAAGCAGAAGTGACTGTGTTATATTCACTTTGCTCTTCTCCAGAGTCATTACTCTCCACGTCATCCTGCTCCGCATTTTCACCACACAAATGATGTTCCTCCTTGACCTTCTGAAGCTTGACATTAATGTCTGTGATGCCAAGTTGAGCACAAAATTCAGTAGTTTGAGGACTGACCCTGTGAACCAGCTGCACCTGCATCTGAGGCTTGGTAGGGTCATAACAAGCAGCCGTTACACCAAAGTTACAGGGAACTCTGAGGTCATTATTCAATGTTTCCAATACTTCCTTCATAGCTTCTATAATCCCACCAGATGTGTCAGGTCATTGCACATTGGTAAGAGGTTCTCCCAGCACGGAGATCCCAGGAAACAGGGTCACTCTGGCCCCTCCTCCTTTCTGCACCGAAGTCTTTGCATGCAGGCCATTATTTTCAGTCATATTCCATAGATTTCCAGTCATGTTAATAAGATCACTAGTGGCCCTGAGAACAGTGAGCCACTCAATATCATACTCCAGTAATCAGGAGCCCTGCAGTCACGTTCTTTTTCCGAAATCTGAAGAAAGTCTCTATGTGCTTCCATTTCTAGCAAGGCTAGAAATTTGTTTGCTCTGGCTGTCTGCCCTTTCTCCATGGCCTGGTGCTGCATCGAGGCTGCAAACTTCACGTGAGGGTATGCAGAACACCAGTATGTAGGTTTTAGGTTCTCTGAAAGCTCTGCGGCTGCAGGACTTCCTGATGTGTTATTTTCCACTTCTTATCGGAGAAAAGATTTGGTTTTAAGAAGTTGTTTCTTATTTCCATAATGACAAATTCTTCTTGGCCAATCAAGAGATAAAAATATTTCTAAAGGCTACTTCAGCTGTCTTAATTTATACACTTCAGTATTTCTCACATCACCTTATTGTAGATGAATTATATGGAGGACACTCAAAATGACCTTTTCGATAGTTATGAGATTTAAAGATACCAGAAATTCCACCAATCCTTACACCTCAGTATTTTACTACACCAGCCAAATCTAAAGAGTAAATGTTTGGTGCTACCCAGCCACCATATGGTAACTCTTGAAAATGATCTGAGGCTTCACAGTTTCCCCCAGTGAGGACTGTGAGAACTGGGGCCTTTTTCCCTCCAGAGTAATACCTGTGGAAAGTCTGCATGTGGCGGTACTTGGGCGGCACAGCCATGCAGCGCCGGTTGGCCTCACTGCCCACCCCCTGCAAGTTGCCACAGCACAGAAGAAGGTCCACTGGGCCACGCCTGCGTCCCATAGATCTTGTCCTGCTCACCGTGGCAACAACCGGCCACTGCCATCGGCATCCTACTGGCCCCTCCTGAGACTTCGGGCCACTCAGGCCCAGCTGCGAGGAACTCCGGACTGCTTATTCTGCTCCCGCCAATATTAACAGAGCGGTCGTGGAGCCAAGTCCAGCGCTGCTACCAACTTCGGTCAACACCAAGAAAAATTAAATACTTGGGAAATAATCTAAGAAAATGAAAGACCTCTACGATGAAAACTACAGTGCTCTGAGAAAGGAAACTTAAGAGGACATCAAAAAAATCAAAAGATATCTCCTGTTGCTGGGTAGGTGGAATATAGTCAAAGTGGCCACACTTCCAAAATTGATATACAGATCTAATAAAATTCCAATCAAAATTTCAGCAGAATTCTTCACAGAACTGGAGAAAACAAATTAAAATTCATATGGAACCAGAAGAGGCCCCATATAATAAAAGTAATCCTAGAGAAAAGAGTGAAGCAAGACGCATGACAATCCTGGACTTAAAGTTATATTACAGAGCTACAGTGACAAATACAGCAGTGATAAATACTGGCACAAAAACAGACATGTGGATCAACAGAACAGAATGGAGGGTGCAGAAACAACCCAATCACATTCAACTATTTGATCTTTGACAAAGAACCCAAAGACATATGCTGGAGGAAAGATAGCCTCATAAGTAAATGGTGTCGGGAAAACTAGCTGTCCACATATAGAAGATCGACTCTAGACCCAGATCTCTTACCATGTACTAAACTGAAATCAAAGAACTAAATGTGGAACAGAAACACTTAACCTGCTGAAAAGCAAATTAGATAAAACTCTTCAAGTCACAGGCATAGGCAAAGACTTTCTGAACAGAACACCCAATTGCACAGGAAAGACTAACAATCACATGGGATCACTTCAAATCAAAACTTCTGCACACAAAAGAAACCAGCAACAGAGTGAAAATACAACCTGCAGAGTTGGGAAAAATTTGCCATTTTTTTTCCTCTCAAAGAGAGGACTTGTATTTAAATATGTAAGGAACTCCAAAATAGCAAACCTCGCAAAATAAAAGACCAACTCAAAAATGGGCAAGTGCAATGAATAGATGCTTCACAGAAGAAGTATGAATGGCCAATGAAACCATGAAGAAATGGTCAACATCACTAATCATTAAAGAAAATGCAAATTACAACAACACTGAGATTACATGTTTCACCAGAAAGAATGTCCAGTATCATGTATGAACAAATGCTGCCAAGGCTGTGGGGGGGAGGGGAAGGAGCCCTTCCATACTGTTGGTAAGAGTGTTAACTAGTGTAAGCACTATGGAAATCATTACAGAGAGTCCTCATAAAACTGAAATTAGAAATTCCAGTTAACCCAACTATTCTCTTTCCAAGTGTCTCTCTACAACAGTTAAAAACATCGTATTACAGTGATACACGAATAACAATGTTTGTAGCAGCACAATTCATAATAGCTAAATCTTGCAAGTGGCCTATATGTCCATCAACAGAGGAAAGGATAAAGAAAATGTGGTTTTACACACAATGGAGTACTACTCTGCAAAAAAGAAAAATAAACAATTCATTTGTAGGAAAATGGATGCATTTTCCATGGAAACCATAATATTAAGTGAAATAAATCAGACACACAAGCTTAAAATACTGCATGGTTTATCTTATATGAGAAACCCAAATTATAAATAAAGAGCAAATGAAAAAAAAAGATAACAGGAAGTAGAAAGATAGATATTTCTCAAAGGGGAAGGAGATCAAGAGATGGAGGGAAGGGAGTGGAAGAGAAGGAAAAGGGGATGAAAAAGGAATTAAAACGTATTACATACATGTACCAACTCCCCACAAGGAATGTAATTATTATATACTACAACCATGCACTAATACAAAAATAAAATTGTGTGTGCCATATGCGCCCTTTGATTCACAAACTCTTTCTCTAGAATTTGTGGAGAAATTTTCAAGCATGCACAAGGCAGAAGCAATAGTATTTTTAAGAATGGTGCATGATAATTGATGAAAAGAACTCAAATGCCTTTGGTAGAGTATCCAAAAAGTAGTTTGTAATATATTGGAATGGTATGAGCTTTTTTAAATTTTTTTTGCTATTTTGGTGGTACATTTTAAATATACATAATGATAACATTCATTCGAGGGCACTTGTACGTGTGCATGATATATCTTGCTGCTGCTGCTTCTTTTTTTTTTTTTTTCCTTTTCCCTGCCCTCTCTTCAGCCCTCTTTCCCTCTTTATTTACAAAAGCTTCGTTTCCATTTTTTTCCTTCCGTTCTTGTTTTTCTTGTTCCTCCCTTCCTTCCTCCCTCCCCCTCCCATTGTTCCCCTTCCCATCTGAAGAACATACAGGTTCTTATTCAGGTGTTGTGAGAGTGCTGTGTCAGATGCAGTACTAAGCCCCGTAGGCGGAGACAAGGGTGGAATAGGGAGATGGTTACACCCATGAAGTTCTAAAAGACTGCCTTTGGGAGCTCCTATTGGAACAAATGCCTATTACTAGGATACACATAATATTTATGATCAGAAATGGTGGTCAGAAGAATCTGAATGCATGTGTTAGTGGGCAAGACGGAGACACGACAGAGAAAAACAGATACATACGTAAGTTAGGACTTAGAAGATACACAGGAACACATGATGTAAAGGAGGAGAGCCATGTACCAGGCAGTATGAATTTTATTTGTAATGGTCACTAAAATTTGTTATAATGCAGCATTTTTTCTGAAAAGTGCTATTAAAGTGTTTGCCATGCTTAATATTACACAAACAAACAGTACCTTGTGGCAAAACTGTGGCAGGAAAAAAAACCTCCAGGAAGAAATTCAAGTTGCAGAGAAACTCATCTTCAACCTCAAACTAAAGTAAAACAGAAACAGCACTTAACACTCCAGTTTTTGTCCCACTTAAAACTTTCAAGGTTATATTACATCACTGAAAATGCTTCCTACAAATAAAATATTTATACTTTAGTCAAAGATTAATAAATCACTCATAGAAAATCAATCAATAATAAAGTTGAATTACTTTTCCATTTTAAACAATAAAAAATTTGAAAACATTGCCATCTAGTGGCTTCACATGTTTTAAAAATTACTGTAGTGAATCGTTAAAACATGTTTCCTAGGAAAGGTTTCCTTACCAGTTCTCGAGTATACGTATTTTCCACTTGTGCCTCTGCTAGTATCCTGGATGTAGGGTGCTAGGTTTGAAGGTCTGCCTTGTCATTTATTAGCTGAGAAGTGTTTAATCTCTTGATAAAATGCACATAGTAAGAGTCTCTACCTCCCAGAGTCATTAGCAAGATCCATAAATTTCTTCAGTATGGCACGTAGCTCACAGTATCTACCTACTAGGTAGTTATATTTCTTAATCAGGAAAGAGTTGCAAAGTACCTGGTCAGTGCAAATGGAATCTGAGTGACACCAGTCTTAAAAAGATGGCACATTTATGGGCAGTTCTGATTGGAGCATATGTTTTTCTTGAACTAGAGACAGTATATGGGTACATGGTTGCTGTTGAGATAGCAGCTATTAATGGTATTCTCTCATTTTGAAAGATTCCCTAAATCAAACTGTATTTGCTGTCTACTGCTACAATATTTATAAAGCTCAAGTTATTCCCAATCTATTCTCTAAGGTATTTCACAAGAAAATGTAACTCTTTCTAGGACAGTAGAAGTAGAAATGGAGCAGAAGGGAATGTGACCAATTAATTTTAGAAATTGAGGCACATATAAAATTTGTCCAGCTCTAAAACTGTCATGAAGACAAAGCAAATGAAACTCGGTTTCTCTACTTATGACATCCTTTGAGCTACATTATTGCTATGACTTACTTTATTACTCAAAAGCAGTCCTAAGGCTCAGTTTAACTTGATTTCACCTGTCCCATGAAATAGAAATACCATGATTTTTAAAACATTTGACAAAAAAAATTTCCTAAGCTCTGCACTGATATCATAATAAAATGTTAGATGTCATTGTAATTGGAGATTTATAGCTAGGCAAGCAGCAACATTCAAATTATTAGTAGACTAGTGTCAGTCTTGGAGGAAGCATGCCACAAGACTGTCATAAGCACCTTTCTTAAAGGTTTTTATCAAAAACTTGGATGAATAAAATGTGCTTCTCTTACATTGCAGAAAATTCTGGGTGGATAAATGTCGTAGGTAGCTTTAATAGTCCGGTTATTTCTGTCTCCAGGTGCTCACACCCTGATATGACTCCCTTCCTCTTGTGTGAGAACTGGCGCTGGGGATTCGCTCCTAATCAACATTATACAGCAGAAGTGATGGGAGTCACTTCTGACAGTAGGTTGCAAAGAGGCTGTGGCTTCAGTTTTGCACATTCTTTCTCGTTCTTTCTTTTTTTAAATTTTATTTTAATGGTATATTTTAGGTGTACATAGTGATACCATTCATCACAGGGGATTTGTACCTGTACATGGTATATCTTGCTGCTTCCTTTTTCCCCACCCCTTCCCTCCCTTCACCCCTCCTCCCTCCTTATTTCCATTTTTTCCTTCTATTGCTTATTTCACTTGTCCCTCCATTCCTTCCCCCTCCTCCTCCCTTGTTCCCCTTCCCATCTGAACACTTTCTTGTTCTTTCTTACTGACTTGCAGTGAGGCAACCTGCGTACCTTGTGGCCTCAAGGTGAGGAACCCCGGGAGCTCTGTCAGCAGCTGGTGCCCACCTGCGGCCTCTCGTTCCTCAGCCCTCGAGGAATCAGATCTGCCAGCAGCCACATGGGCTCAGAAGCAGATCTGTTCCCAGTGGAGGCTTCATGGAAGACCCCAGCACCAGCAAGCTCCTTCACTGCAGCCTGGTGAGGGCCCTCGAGAGAGTCAGACAAACCAGACCCTGGACTCCCGACCCACAGAAGCTGTGGGATAGTGATGTTTGCTACTTTAAGCCAGTAAGTGGTGGGGTAACTTGTTACACAGCAGTAGAAACTCATACAGTTGGTTGGAAGTTGGCAAGCTGCTGATTATCTAGTTGTGAGCCATACTGGGTCTGAGGCTGGTCACTGTGGCTAAAATATTCACCATTGAGGTATTCTTACGGAAGTTTGCTAACCCCTGTAGCAAAGACAGAATCCCAATGATAGAATCAAAATCGAAACAACTACCTTAAGTGACTAGAATGAAGGCATTATGTTAATGGGACAAAATGTGGTAATCATTCATTAAAGGTCCTATTTTAAGTTCAAAAACTCAGTCTCAGAAATATAACAATTGTACAGAAAAAACCAGCAAATTTTAGTGGATCTCAGGTTTACAAGGAGCTAAAATATAATATGGATGTCTCTAACAAAAGTTAACATAGTCCAAGTTTGCACTAACATAAATGTAAGTCCAGTTCGTAGAAGACTATCCCCTCAAGACTACTCTGCATTAGGCGGACTAAAGGTCAGGGGAAATATTTTAACATGAATCATTTTAAATAGTTTAGGGGCCGTTTAAGACTCTTGTGTAGGGCTTCTTGAATTTACAAATAATTACAAATACTTGTTGAAATATCAATATGCATTTTATTTATAGTAATCTCTATAACCTTAATACAGCTCTTCCTTTGATATCTATTTGCTATTTCTAAAATGTTTGTATTTTTCTTCCTTTCTGTTTTCCTACATGTATTCACAAGAGTAGGGGGAAAGGAAAGACAACCAAGAATGTGTATGTGGTTGAATATGGAGTTGGGAGATAGTTGATATACTTAATGTTTGTGTTCTATGTATCTTCTCTCATTTCCTAAAATTTAGTCTCTATCTATGTTGGCATATGTTATGCACCTCTGTGTCTGGAAGTGTCCTGAAGCTTCGAGGTAAAAGTCACTAAAGAATAAAATGCACCTTTACATTTCCTCATGCTGTGAATGAGCAGCATGGAGAATAATTAACTATATTACAATCGATTTGAGTTCAAGGTGTTTTGAGAGCCTGTTTGAAGGCTCTAGCACAGCTACTTGCATCCCCTTGACCAAGCAAACAGTCTTTCTCTCTGGGGGTGTTTGTCTTGCACCAAGGGAGGGCACAGCTTCAGGAAGGAGGGGTGAGGGAGGAGGGGCACACCTGCCTAGCCAGCCAGATTAGCTGATCAGCCCTGGCGGTCAGTGGGGAGACAGATGGTGCAGCCAGACTGACCTCACGTCTGAGTTCAAGGTGTTTTGAAAACTGACAGGAGATATCATGTAACTACAGACGTAATTAGTTCCATGAATTCCCTAATTAGAGTAAAATCTACTCTCTCCTCATTTTAGGGAGATACTTCAGCTTGTTTGAACTTTGTAGTTTCTTATTGTTTTCTGTACTCCCTGAGAAATTGCTCTACACAGTGAGCACTGACCGACAGACCCAAGTGGCTTCTTCTGCTTCCAAACCGAGAACGACAACAGAGAAAGACTGGCAATAAAAATATTCCTTGATGCTGAAATTTGAAAGGCAGAACTGTTGAAGAACAAAAAAATGTCCTCTACAGAAGACTATTTCTCTTTCAAAATGAGTGAAGAGTGACTGTTTTCAAACTCTAGAGGGAGATGCAGACTTCCACTGAGCTGACTTAGTACAGTAAAAAGACAAAAGAGATGGAAGTCAGAAACAACTGGCATGGTAGCACTTCCGTTTATATTAAATCACTGTCTGCATACAATCAGATACTTGAGATTAAAATTTAAATCTCAAGCCTATACAGACATCTCTTGGTATCTGAGGCGGATTGGCTCCAGGAGCACCAGGATAACAAAATCTGTGCCTGCTCAAGTCTCTCATATAAAATGGTGCAGTATTTGCTTACAGTCTGGGCCCACCCTCCCACATACTTTAAATCACTTCTCGGTTACGTGACATACCTGATACAGTATGACTGTCGTGTGAATAGCCATTAGACTGTATTGCTTAGGCAATAATGATGAGGGGAAAGTCCATAGGTGTTTCATACGGATGTAATTTTTTTCAAATATTTTGGATCTAAGGTTGGTTGAACCTGAAGGGGCAGAACCCAAAACTTAGGAGAATTGACTATATTTGGATAATAGTCACATTTGAATTTATTTCTGCAAATCAAACACTGGTAGCCCTCAACAATAAAATTTCATTTTATATTTAAGTCACAGAACAAGATAATCTATTTTAAAAAGAAAAACCTTTAACTTGTGAGGGGTGTAGGCAGAAATCACTACTGTATTAATGAAGGATATCTTAATTATGAGTGTCTTTGTGAGACACGTATTTCTAATAAATTTGAATTTGGCACTAGAACATGCAAAAGAAAGAGGAAAACCAGTAAACTAGTAGATTGGTCTGCTTATTAAGAAGGAAATTGGAAACACAGATGGCTAGCTTGTCTGTTTACATATTTATTACAAAGCAATTTTTCAAAGATTATTTGAAGTCTTCAGTATATTTAGAAGATGACTTTTTTTTTAATTCAGCTTGAGCCGAATCCACTTGAGCTAAATCCCCAAACCCTAGAAGATGGCTTCTAATGCTCAATATGTTTCCACCTATACAAGCATTGGAAAGCCATATGTCCAGAAAATATTTTTTTTGGTGTAAAGTGTATAGTATGTGGCTACTGCACCATTTTGAACATGAGTTTTCTTGTTTGTCATATATTGGTCACACATAGATACCTGAACCAATTACAGATTAAATACTTACGAAATTTGTATTGCTTGATATACATTTTAAAATTCAGGTGATACTATCATTAAATATGTTTTTATATTATTTATATTGTTAAATATCTTATTATAAAACTTTATAAACATATAATGTAGAATTGCCTTTGTTTGTCTCTTAGTATTAATTAAGTAAACAAACAAAATGGCAGTAAAGAAAGATATATGACTGGCATGCCCATCGTTCTAACACAGGACCAATTTCTTCTTGCATATTTTCAAGTGTTATTTTCATAATAGATAAAATGCTATAGTTGAACTTCTTTACTTAAAATTACATGCAAAGTGTTTTTGTGCTTGCCACACAGATCCAATAATATCATCTCAAAATGTAGGCATTCAAAGATTGTATAAATGAGATAGGGCTTCACCTGTAGAAAGCCTTGTGACCAGTTATGTCTACAAGATGCCATTACCTTGATAAGTTCTTCACTGCCCTTTATTTTTACAGACTGATACACTGATAGCTCTCTGTCCCAGATTTTATTGAATTTGGAAATATCGATTCATTTTAGCTAGCAACCCTGAAAGAGACTGATATATGATGAAACTAAAACAACAATTTATTAATTTGCACCAAGAAGTATGGCTAGCAAATTTATCATCCTATGTTCACTTTGATCTATCACATTGTCTCCTTCAAGGAAAGCTACATGAGATATCTAATACTGAGGAAACAGTACGGACTACAAACAAAGAGAGTCCCTAATATAATTCGAATGCCTGTCCATTCAAGAATTTCTAAGCAAAATAAGGTCCTAATTAACACTGGATAGGCATACCTGTTTTGTCTTCAAGATTTTTTTTTTCCATGCTGAGCAACCTAATTCTAAATTGACACACTCACTCATTAAATGTGCTATGAAGTCTGTTCTGGTTACAATTATCTAAACTTTGGGCCTGGCAGCCGTTCTCTTTCTTTCTTCTTCTTGATCCAATATGCTTTGATTCCACTGCCTTGTTCTTGCAACTAACTAAATAATATAATATATAATTTTTTAAATTTTAGTTATTGGTAAATATCTCACTATTATCCCCCAGTGATCCCAAATACCTCTTAGAAGTGCCAGCGTAGTATTCCACTGACTTCTTCTCCTTGCAGCATAATTTATTTAAACAATGTTCTAATCATTGACCATTTATATTTTTCCTTTCTCCACCCTATGAAATCATAATGCATATCATTTTTTTCTTGTTTGGTGTTTTTCACAAGAATAAATTCCTCTGAGTATTAGAAAATCAAAGAGAGAAGATATTATGTAACTTGTTATATTTATTGCCTAATAATTTCACAAATTGTTTTGAAGAATTTATACTCACACCAGAAAATACAATAGTTTCAACATGATCTCACCATTAGTTTTTTTAATTTTTCTGAAATGTTTGCTACATGAATCAGAATAAAATTATTCCAAGATGTACATTTAATTTCTAGTGCAACAACATTTTTACATTTCATTATCAATTTTGTGTTAAATGAATCAGATTATATTCTTTGTTCATGTTCTGGGGTACTTGGTATTAAGTGTCTTACTGTGTATGAAACCTTTTATGAGATAGATATTGTTACTGTCGATGTTGAGACTAACATTCTCCCACTTAATTGCTTTAATTTACTCAAATATGCACTTGTATGTTTTGTAAACCTCTTTAAATTGTATACAATTCAACATATTTTAATCTTAATTTTTGATGACATTTTACTAACCCACTTCCTCTGATTTGAAAGTTGTCATGTTAAAGTAAATGAGTTCGCATAGCCAGCTCTCCTTTCCAGTATTGCTTGGGAAGTCCAGCAACCATCTTTCATAAGGCACCTATCCCAGGTGCCTCACTCTCCTCTGTAACCCATGACGTTATACAGAGCCACCCTGCAGGAAGCAGCTCAGTTGCAAACCAGTGCTTAAAATCAAAACTTCTGTCTTTGTAAATTGTGAGTGAGCCTCATATTCAAAACTCCTGTGGTTTTTTTGCTGTTCATTGTGTAGTACTATATATGGCCTGTCCCTCCTACCAGAGGTAGCACAGGACTCTATTTCAGCTCTTCAGGAGAGTTACTATCTTCTCAGAATGCTGTCCCCAGATTCCCCCACCAAATGATGCATTTAGACTGGGGTCTCCCTAGGCTTCGTTTACTGAGTATGTTTTGTATCAGGTCATAATATATATTACATGTTTAGTCACTTAAATTCTTTTGCATGGTTATTTCCATCTCAGTAGTGTAAAGGTGTCCTCAAACTGATAATTAGACAAACTGAAATAATTTAGAGATGATAATTATAAAAGGATAATAGTTTCTACTACTTATATCAAGTGTCAAACTACAGATAGGCAGGAGAAAGGGAAAAAGAAAGAGCCAAAGAGATGAGACCAGGACTTATTTATGTAACTTTTCTACACCATTTATGCTAAAATGTAAACTGTTTTCACTTCCAAGATACAAGACATTCTACCATTCTTGAATTTTATCTAGCCTCTGATCAAATTTAGGGTCCTCAACTCCTTGTACTTCTAAGTTCTAAAAACAAGAATGTATAGATTTTATATATACTGCCCAGGACAACAAAGCCTTTCAATTGCCCAAAGTCTTTTCCTGTTAGTCTTCTCTCTTCTGTGTCACTAAAACTCATGCTTATTTCTGAGCTGTCACAATAAGTATCAGTTGCATAGTTCGTGTACACAGAAAAAGAAACTGGAAACTGCAACAAAAACAAAACTAGAACAGAAGACACCTCACAAACAGTTCTAAAATAATTAAGGCAACCTGGAGTGAGAACAACCAGAATTCTTAGTCAGATGCTGTTACAATGTCTCAATCCTTAGAACAGTGCTCCTGAGCAGTACAGCAGGAAGCAGCCAGCATGAGCGAAGACCCCCTCTAGTTACACTGCTCCCAGCTCCCATCGCCCAGCTCTGCCTCCTGTCAGACCAGTGTGCATCAGATTCTCACAGAAGCTTGAACCCCAGCTGCACACGCACAGGATCTATGTTGTGGAGTCCTTGTGAGAATCCAATGCTTGATGAACTGAGATGGAGCTGAAGCCAGATGCTAGTACTGAGTGAATTGCATAACTATTTCATTATATATTACAATGTAATAACAACAGATACAAAGTGCACAATAAATCTATTCTCTTGAATCATCCTGAAATACCTCTCACCCTTTCCCCAGTGTGTGGAGAAATTGTCTTCTGTGAAACCAGTCCTTGCTGCCAGATTGGTTGAGGACAGCTTCTGCTTTGGAGTAATAGGGGTAAAAATTGGGGGTAGGGCTTGGGAGATGGAGAAAGAAGTGGAATGATGGGATGCTTATGCTACTCGTGGGTGCAATCATGTCCACGTGATCCCTGGTATTCACCCAGTATAGGCCAATCACTTTGGAGGACAATCATTTTTAAGTGTTTACCACACTCAATGAACAGACTTGAAGATGGAATTTCATGCTTAGAGGTTAACAATACAGTTTTCCAGCTAAGACAGTTCTTCGTCGGTAACTAAAGGTATCATTTGCCTTATAAACATGAGATCAATAGAGAAGCTGGGTGCAGTGACGCACACCTGTAATCTCAGTACTTGGGAGGCTGAGGCAGGAGGATCTTCGTGAGTTGGAGGCCAACCTGAACTACATGGCAAGATTCTGTCTTAAAAAAAGAAAATATCTATATATTTAGATAGATAGATAGATAGATAGATAGATAGATAGATAGATAGATGATAGATAGATAGAGCTACATAGATATATATATAGGTATAGTCAGAGTCGATTTTAGTATTCTCAATTCAACACAAATCCTGAAACACTAATTGAGGAAAAGATTTTTTAAAGAGAACTCTTTCTAAAAATATATAAATTTTAGCAAGAATGTGTCAATTAAATTCTCAATATGACATGATTTGTTCCTAAATATCCATAGAAACTAAGTAGTTTTTAAAATATCTAACTATTTTTAAGGATTTAAAATTTTGACAGTCATGCCTTAAAATTATCGGAAAAAGATATACTTTCTGGCTTCTTAAGTATATACAATTTTCAGTTAAAGAAAGCAAAAAATTTAGCCTTTAAGTTTTATTCATTGAATTACTGAATTTTTCATAATATTTAATCACACTCCTTTGCTATACGTTTCAGATGTAGTTTGAATGTGTTCCCAAAGTGTCAAGTGCTGAAATTTAATCTTCATTGTATTTTGATTGCAAAATACTAAGAAAGAGCGGCACCAACAAGCTAGCACTTGGAACAGGCTACACCAGAAGGAGCTCCAGAATGGACTGGAAGTAGCCCTGAAAAACCAAAATGAAGCCCAAACAAATGTGTTGGGTTCCTGTGAGAACATTAACCTGGAGTTCATCTCTCAAATTCTTCCATGTCCTACTCACTGTCCATAGATGGATTTAAAAAAGAATGATCAACAAATACAGACAGGAAGCTTTCGTAGCTACATATCAAACAAACAATAAGTCACTGATTTTGCAACAGAGAAGTTGGCCCATAACAATTTTTATACATTCCTTTTGCAGAAAATATAGATTTCATTTCCACAGTTTGCCATCATGCCTACAACACTGTTACCTTTGACCACAAGTCAATTCTTGGAAGAGTGCTCGCTTCAGCAGCACATATACTAAAATTCTTGGAAGAGATCCAGAGCATTCCAAAGGAGCTATGGGAATTGTCTGAAATAAGGCTTCTGTGGTTTTTACATCCACTGTTACCCAGGACCTGCCACACACAATCTTCTGTTTCTATATCCAGCTTTGTTCAAACCTTCCCACAGGCAAGTTACCAGTTTTTATGTCTAAGCATCCTGTCAGATCTTATCACTTATTACATCCCACTGTCTGCTTCCTTACAGAAACTCGCTATGCCTTTCACCCATGCTTCCTTTGTATAGCAAATTGTGTGGGCATCCATCTACTACCTCACCACTATCATTCTAAATCTTTCATTTCCTTCCTTCAGATTAGTGTCCTCTCCTTCCCTCCTTCCAAACTTTTTTTTTTTTTTTTTTTTTTTTTTTTTTTTTTTTTTTTTTTTTTTTTTTTTTTTTGGTGCTGGGGATCGAACTCTGGTCCTTGTGCTTGCAAGGCAAGCACTTTAACCACTGAGCTAAATCCCCAGCCCCGTTCCAAACTTTAGTAAAGAGATTAATACAGCAGCCAAGATTTATCTAAAAGTTTTCCTATAGCTTTAGAAACTTTTCTGAGCTCTCCATACTCCCTGTTTTAACTGAAAGCTAGCTGTCTCCTGAAGAAACCGCTTCTCCTGAGCGCTTTTTAAGTGTATGTTTATTGGGAAGTAAGTGAGGAGGTTCTTTTCTGATGGCTTCTATTTTCTTAGTATGACAGCAAAGGAGATCATCTTCTAAAAGTGATCAGGTACATGTGGTTGTCAGAAATTTGAGTAAAGTGTTATACTGTATTTCTAATTTGTCAGCAAGCCCTATTGACTCATATTTCAAAATTTATCTTGAATTCAACTACTCTCGGCTACCTTCCCTACTAATACAGTGGTCTAAACCAGCAATGTACCTTGGATCTAATAAGGCAGGCTCTGACTGGCCTCTTCCACATAAGCAACTAGAATGATCTTTTTAAAACACAAAGCCTAACACTCTCTGGTTTAATACACTTCAATGACAATCCGTTACCCTTGGGTAAAGATAGAAATCCTTGCAATGGTCCTCTATGATTGGTCTTTACTTGCTTTTAGACTCAGCTGGAAACATACTTTTCATAGTCGAGACTCAGTGGTAACAATTTTTTTAATTCCTTAAAGCTACCATAATTCCTTTAACCACAGGGACTTTGAATAGTTACACTTCATCCTTTCTTTACCTACTTCTACTTTCTCTAAAGATCTCTGCTCAACCAGAATTTCTCAGTAATGCAAAATTACATTTTCTTATAGTACGAATATTATATTCTTTTATAGTACTTCTATAAAATATTATATTCCTTTATATTACTTCTTTATAGCACTCAATATAGTTACAATTTTCCATTATTTATATTTATAGCATTACATTTATACTTGGTTAATGATATAGTCATTATTAAATTATATGTAGAAATAATTTCTGTGAAATATTTTTCAGATTAATGCATGAATATATTACACACTAATGAATTTATAATGTCTGAGCCCCACTTAGTTGATAAATTCAGTAGTAGTAATAGTAGTAGTAGTGGTAGTGGTAGTAGTAGTAGTGGTAATAGTAGGGACCATGACTGGTTTTGCTCATCATTGTATTCCCAACTTCCAGTCTAATACTTACTAAATACATGACAATCATTCAGTAAGTATCTGTTAAATGGTTGAAGTTAAGACTGATAGTCTAAAATACTAAGGGAGACAACACAAAGAGTATACTCTGGATTTTGTCAACTTTTTTCTGCCATCTCTTGAGATTATCATGTGGTTTTGTCTTTGCTTCTGTTAAGTCAGTATGTTACATTTATTTATTTGTGTATGTTGAACCATCCCTGCATTCCTGAAATGAGTCCTATGTGGTCATGATGTATAATACTTTTTGATGATTTGCTGCACTCTGTTTGCCGGTATCTTGCTGAGAATTTTTGCATCTATTTCATTATTACAGCACAGATTCTCAAAATAGTTACTAATGTATGAATGATTTTTTGATTTCTCCAGAATCCATTGTGATTTTGCCCTTTTCTTTTTTTTTTTTTTTTTTTTTTTTTTTTTTTTTTTTTTTTTTTTTTTTTTTTTTTTTTTTTTTTTTTTTTTTTTTTTTTTTTTTTTTTTTTTTTTTTTTTTTTTTTTTTTTTTTTTTTTTTTTTTGGTGGTGCTGGGGATTGAACTCAGGGCCTTGTGCTTGCAAGATAAGCACTCTAATCACTGAGCTAAATCCCCAGCCCCACCCTTTTCATTTCTAATTGCATGGATTTGGGTCTTTTCTTTCCTTGTTTTGATAAGGTTGGCTATGGGTTTGTCTATTTTGTTTAATCTTTCAGAGAATCAACTCTTTAATTCATTGATCCTTTGTATTTTTTTAGTTTCAATTGGCTTAATTTCTCCTCTAATCTTTATAATTTCCTTCTACATAGTAGCTTTGGGTTTGGATTGCTTTTGTTTTTCTAGAAGCTTGAGGTTCATCATTAGGTTATTTATTTGAGCCTGCTCTTTTTTCTGATGTCAGAATTCACCACTATAAACTTCCCTCTTAGGACTGTTTTCATTGTGACCCATAGGCTTTAGTATGATTTACTGGCATTATCATTTGATTGTAGGAACTGTCTAATCTCTTCTTTAGTTTCACCTGTGACTCATTGATTATTTGAGAGGGTATTAATTAATTTTCACATATTTGTGTACTTTCTATTGTGTCTTTTGCCATTGATTTCAAGTTTCATTGCACTATGATCTGATACTATGCATGGAATTATTTCAATTCCTTTGCATTTAATTAAGCATGTTCTATGGACTAGTATGTGGTCTGTTTTGGAGAAAGACCCATGTGCTACTGAGAACATGTACTCTGTTTTTGTTGGTTGGAACACTCTGTAGACATTTATTAAGTCCAGTTGTTGAAAAGTTTGGTACAACTGTAATATTTTTTTGTTAATTTTTTGCCTAGTTGATCTGTCTATTTGTGACAGTGGGGTATTGAGGTCCCCCATTACAACTATATTGGTGTTTATCTGATTTTTCATGTCCATTAGTGTTTGTTTTATGAACATGGGTATGCTGGTATTTGGTGCATCTATATTTACGACTGTTATATCCTCCTGTTGAATTGTTCCTTAACCACTATATAATGACCTTCTTTGTCTCTTTTGATCAGTGTTGGCTTAAAATTCACTTTGTCTGCAATTAGAATAACTACTTTTCCTTTTTTCTGAGTTCCTGTTACACAGCATATTGTCCTTCATCCTTTGACTTTCAATCTATGAATTTCTTTCTGGGTTGAATGTGTTTCTTTCATGTAGCATATTGTCAAATCTTGTTTCTCAGTCCATTCTGCTAATCTGTTTCTTTTGATTGGTAAATTGAGACACATTGATGGTTATAAGTGATAGGTATTGATTTAGCCTTGTCACTGTGTTATTTTCCTGCTGTTGGTTCCATTTATTTCCCTTCCACCTAGTTGCTTGCCTTGCCTGGCAGATTCATTATATTGGGCTTTTTGGCATGTTGTCTTGATTGTCTTTTACTAGGATACCTTTGAAAAGTTCTGGCGTGTTATCTTCATTGTCTTTTTCTAGGCTATCTTTGAGAAGTTTGTCAAGTGTTGGTTTAGTGGTCATGAATTTCTCTAGGTGCTCTTTATCATGGAAATATTTTATTATTTCACCAATTTTGAAAGATAATTTTGCACGATACATTAATCTGGGTTGGAAGTTGTTTTCTTTTAGGGCTTGAAACACTTCACTCCAAGAGCTCCTTTACTTTAGGATTTGTGTTGAGAAGTTTGCTGTAATTCTGATGCATTTTTTCTTTGTAGGTGATCTGTTTCTTTAACAGCAATTAAGATTTTATTCTTGTATTGAATTTCTAGAATCTTGACTATGATATTCTTGGTGTAGTTCTTTTCGGATTATGGCTGTGTTTCTGATCATGGTTGTGATCATGGGTCTCTATGCTTCACTTGTCTGTAGTCATTCTTTTTCTATGCTTAGAATGTTTTCTGATTATTACTTCTGTAAACAGATTCTTTATGCCTTCTGTGCTATTTTCTGATTTTTTCTTTGATTCCAATTAATCTTAGATTAGTCTTCTTTGCATCATCTAGCCATTTCAGGATCAATTTTTCATGTTCCCTTGCTATTTTTAAATTATCTCTCACAAACTGAACACCAACCACAGCTTTGTCTACTAGGTCTGATACTTTATTCTCACATTGGTTAATTCTGCTGTCTATGTTTTTGAAAATGTTTTTAAACTCCTAGGTTTCTGTTTGAAACTGTTTTATGAACTCCACTTCTTTTCTCTGTTGGGCACTCATGGTTTGCATATCTTTCTTTAGCTCCTCTGGACTCCTTTAGGTGTCTTCTCTAGACTCACTAATCATTTGTTTTATTGGGGTCATTATTACCTCTTTTGCTGTCTCTGCAATTATCCCTGATTTGAATTTGCCAAGCATCTTATTGATCTGTTTTGTTACCTCCACTGTTACCATTTCAGATATTTCAACTGTGTGCCTTCTGATTTCTTATCCCTTGGTCCCCCTGGATTTGCTTTGGGAGAGCTGGGAGCTTTGGGGGACATCTTGCTTCTGTGTTTTCTCATTTTCTGTTTTTTCTTTGTTTATTTGTTTTCTCTGCTAAGGCTTGCAAACTGCTTTGGGGGGCTAGCTTTGTGCTATTATCAAAACCTCCTTAGGCAATGACTACTTTTCAGAGCTGTCCTCTAGACGTAACTAGTTATTGGGCTTTGAGTCTGTTCCAGTGCCCAACAACCTCCGTTAACTAAGGTGTGGAGTTTACAGCTAATTTGGTGTAGTACGCAGTTCTTTGGTAATGAGCTGCAGTTTTGTTTATGACACCCAGAGAATCTGGATACTGATATGCAGAGAAAACCACTAAAAGCAATGATTATGTCACCTTGACTAATGTAGTAAAATCAGCAATAACAATAGCATCAAAAACAGACTGGATAATGACATACTATAATAACTAACACTGTACCAGTTTTAACCATGAGAACAAGATGTATAGTTATGGTACAAACTTAAGACAAACTAGATAGTGATATATGGTAAATATCTACTCAACAGAGAAATTTACCTCCATTCACAATAAAAGTGTTTGCAATTTATCAGTAAGATGCAGTTAAATACCTGTATGTTCATAAGGGTAAATGGTTATAAGAGTAAGAATAAGTTGTGTGCATGGGAGCATGAAGAAAAAATAGATTTTGCAAAATTAAGCAATGAAAGGTGGGAAGAAGCTGGTAAGATTGAAATAAAAGTTCCTATTAATTAGTAAAGAAAATTTGTAGTATTAGATAACAGTAAAAGAAAAAAACCAACTAGAAAAAGGACAAATAAAGAAAAGAGATTAAATGAGATGAAAAGTCAGGCATGGTAGCACACTCCTGTAATCCCAGCACTTGGGAGGCAGAAGCAGGAGGATCAATGCAAGTTTGAGGCTGGCCTGGGCTACATAGTAAGCTCAAGGCCAGCCTGAACTACATATAGTGAGACCCTGGCTCAAAAATAAATAAATAAATAAATATATAAACAAACAAATAAGAGGAAAAATTAAGAAACAAATACTAAAGAAAAACATTGAAAGAGGGATATCAAGAGGGAGGGAGAGAGATTGAGACAAAGAGAGAGAAGGTGAGAGAGAGAAAAGAGGACTTATTCAAAGAAATAAAACAATGCAATATTAAAAGAGGGCAACAAGAAAATGGGTGATGAAACTCCAAACTCCACTAAAAGAAGAGAAATATAACAAAAGTCAGAGAATATCAATAAAGGAGAAAAAAAAATTGGGCCAAAGGAGGAAGAAAAAAAAGGGAAAGAAAATCCTATGTAGTTCCAGAAGAATGCTTTTCCCAGAGCCTACAATGTTTACTCCAAAAAGTCACATTCCTCTTTGCCTCTCTTTATAGCCTGAGGGTTTGTTTGGGGACATTGTGTTCCAGGTGTTCCCTGTCTATAAACCTCTACTTTTGGGCAACTGTCCAAGGTAAGACACAGGCCCAGGAAAGACGTGGGGCACTGAATTCTGAGGTGCCTGGCATGAATTCTTCCTGGTTGGGGACCCACACTGGGTACCTGATGTGTATTCTGGTGTCCATGGGACCAGCTCAAAACACCAGATGGAGAATTGTGCCGCCCCAGGGTACCCAGTGGAGACTCAGTTGTGCGTGGGACTGATGTGGGGAGATACTAGTGGGTCCAGGGAGGGTTCAGGGTGCTAGGTGGAGTCTCATGGGGTCCAGGACACCAGGCAAATCAGATGGACCTTTAACCCTTGCTGCGAGCCAGGCAGAGGACTGGCCTAATGTGCCAGGCAAAGATTTTGCCCAGGACTGTGATGAGGTGCAAGATGGAGACTACAATGTGCCCAGGGTGGGTGTGGAGTGCCTGGTGCTGAGTGGGGGGCTCCTGCAGGCTGGTGCACCAGGACTGAGGCTCCACGTGAAAACTTAGTATGTCCAGGATTGGTGCTAGATTTCAGACAGTCTCTGGTGGGTCTAGGGGTAGTGTGTGGCAGTGAGTGCTCACTCAAGCCATCTCATGGTGCCAGCTACAAATTCGGATGGGAACCAGTGTTGGCTCTGTGTGCCAGATGAAGGTTCTAGTTGACATGCGACAAATTTGAGTTGCCTAGTGATGACCTGGGCATGCCTGGAGCCCAATATTGACAACTCCAGACTTAAGGCCCTGGGTAGATTCTTCAGTCACCATTCACTTGTTTACCTTTTGGCTGCCTGCAGTTAGGCTGGTGGGGTGGGAGTCTCCCCTTGCCCTTTGTATGCACCACCAAGGATGCTGCAGGGCTACAGCCTCCATACTGTTTGAAGAAGGGGTGATGGGATGATGGGATGGTGGGGCCCCTATACCCTGAGTCTGTCCTGGGAAGCTAGATGGTTCCCTCCAGCTATATAGGAAATTCTCAAGATGGCTCCAGCCCTGGCAGACCACTTCCTTTCTCTCTTTGTCTCTCTCTCTCTCTTTTTTCTTTTTACTTTCATTAGTACATGTTCACATGTACATAATGATTACATTCACTGTAGACTTCCTGTCTTTTAAACTCCTGTGTATGTATTTTGTTTCATTTACAAGACTCTTCTTTCAAACTGATTTTCTGTATCAAGGTATATGTACTTCCCCCTGCTTCCAGTTATTTGTGTTTTAGTTGATCTCTGAGTCTCTCTAGTGTGACTCCTCCTCTATTCAGTCATGTTGGATCTCTCCTTACTTATTATCTTTAAATATTAGCCAGCCCTCATTGTTTTCTGTATGTAAACTTTATCTTAATAAATAAATCTCAAGTCTCTTGAGAAATGAATTAATTCTATATTACTGCTCTAGCCTTTGTAATATTGAGTATGCAATCAATACATTGAATTTGCAAATAATAGCAAATTATGGATTTATAAATATATGGCAATATTTAATTTCATTCAAAGAAGACTTCATGGAAGTCAAATGCCATCAGGTCTGATTCAATATGTGTACAATTAAATTTAACAAAATATATTTCCCAAAATTATGTTTTAGTTTGTTTTGAAGAGTGTGTACTATATTACATCATAGAAATGTACAATTGAGAAGCTCTTAAGAAACTATTTAATATAACATCCTGATATAGAATTAGTATCATCTTAGTATTAGCACTGATTTCCAAGATCATAGAGACAATCATAAAAAAACATAATGCTATGATTGGGATATGCTTTGCATTTGTGTCCCAAATGTTCATGTGTTAGGAGCTTGATCCTCAGTGTAGCAAGATTGGGAGGTGGAAAACTCAAGAGGCAAGACCTAGTGGGAGGTTCTTGGGTCAATAGGGCCTTTTCTTGGAAAGGACTAGGTGACCCAGTCTTTCTCTGGCTTCTTATTTTGTCATCTCTGTCATCATACTCCTACTATGGTGCAGTCCATCATGATACGATGCAAGAGGGTGTTCATCAGAGGCCAAACTGCTTCTGATGGGACTGCCTAATCTTGGACTTTCAGTTTCCAAAACTTTGAGATAAACAAACCTCTTTTCTTTGTAAGTTACCCTGTCTCACACAGTTCAATATAGTAACCAAAAAACTACCTAAAAAGCACAACTTATTGAGAAAAGCCAAGGATAGTTTTCCTGGGAAAATACCATTCAAGGAAAACTCTGAAGAGGAGGTATGAGGAACTATGTGAAAGGTAGAGCACAAAGTATGGGGTAAAGCCTGAGGGAAGATAGCTGAGTCTGAGCAATGGAAAGAAGATTTATGTGACCAAAATAGAGAATGTGTAGCATGAGAAAAGCAAAGGTCACCGAGTTTTGAAGACTTTACTAAGGGTTATGGACTTGAGCCTCGGAACAATAATAAACCTTTGACAAGTCTTATAAAAATATAATTAAGAAAAAGATGGATTTTTAAAAACATTATTTTGGATTTTTCTTTCTGGTCAAAATTCAGGACTGGATTTACTTCTGCCCCAAACAACCAGGAAAAAATTTATGAAATGATGTCTTTTAAAACCTTGGATATCAGGCAGTAAAGGACAGTGGTTCCTGTCAAATAGGAATAAAATGAGTAAAATAAGTTACACCATAACTCCAGCAAATTGCCCAGAACAAGTTTTAGGCTATAATGTAGGGAAGCAGAAACCCTGAGTTGAGGAGAGGAGTTGGGAATCCAGCACAGTTAAAGAAGCCAGTTTTGTGGTGGTTTAGTAAAGTACAGTTCTGGGTGTCTGAGTGGGTCATGAAGGTGTGACGTTGGGTACTATCTATGGCCCCTGGCCCTTTCATCCCTGGTGCTGTTCCCCTGGTCTGCGTCCTAGTCACTATGAACTAAGCCGTTTGCTCTGCCACACCCTTCTGCCATGACATTCCTGCTTGGAGACAGCTGACCATGGATTGAAACCTCTGAGACTATGAGCCAAATTAAATCTCTCCTCTTCGAAGTTACGGATGTCAAGTATTGTGTCTCAGCAACAGAAAAGCTGAATAACACAGAAGAATTGGCACCAATAGTTTGTTGCTGCACCTATACCTGATCACGTGGTTTAGAAGCTTTTAGAACTGGTTTGCACGAAGAGTTTGGAAAGTTTGGGGATGGGGACTGTAGAAGCCCTAGAATTCTGTAAGAAGAGCCTGATGGGAAATTCTTGCGAGAGCTTAGAAGATCAGAACCCCAATAGGAATATAGACAGTAAAGGCCAGGCTACAATTGGGAACAATGACTTAATTAGCAATTGGACTAGAAGATGTGTGTATTACACTCTGGCAAAAAAAAAGTCTACACTTTGTCCATGTCCTGAGACTTTGCAGGAGACTGAGATTAAGGGCAGCAGACTAATTTATCTAGCAGAGGAAAGTACAAGATCATCCAGGGGCTGGGGATTTTGCTCAGTGATTAGAGTGCTTGCCTTGCAAGCGCAAGGGCCTGAGCTCGATCCCCAGCACCACAAAAAAAAAAAAAAAAAAAAGATCGTCCAACATTCAGGATGTGTCATGAGAACTGCCTACTGCTTTTACATAGACTTATAATAAGAATCAGACAGAAAAAAATAGCATAAAATTTGAAAACTGTAAATCTCGGCTCAGAAGAAAACCATTTGTAAAGTGGATGCCAAAAGAGATGTGATTTTTGAAGAGATTAGCACCATTAAAAAGAAATCAAGTAATTTATACAAGGACGAGAAGAAATATGCCTCAAGATTACTTCAGAAACCTGCTAAACCCTATCCATCATAGGCTCATGGGTACAAAAGCACTTTTCATTTAAGAATGGAGTCTCTGGGACCCCTGCTTGAGAAGGCCTCCCAGGAAAGTTGTTCCTCAGGGTTCATCTCACTGTGCTCAGACATTCAGGCATTTAGAGGCTGCTACAGCTACAGTCCAAGAGGACAGGGGCGCTGCTCCCACTGACAGCAAACCTTGATGTCGATGCTATTTTTACTAGCATTTAGAATAAGAACTGTGAGGTCAGAGAGATTCCCGCCCTGATTTTAAAGGATGGTCTTGGTGATAGGCAGGCAGGTCTGGAGAGGGCAGTGTGTGAAGATGGGAGAATGAAGCCAAAGGTGCAGGGGAGACTCCAAGAAGTGAGAGATGCTAGAATGTGGAACATCTGTCAAGGAAAGCTTTAGGCCATGACAGGAGCGTATCTAAGGGAAAGTCCATGTGGGTTGCACCCTGCCCCAGCTTTACGTGCCCCAGACACGAGCTACAGAATTTAATATTTGCCCTGCTGGATTTCAGTCTTTTTTGGGGTTCTATTATTTTTTTCTGTCTCTCAATTTTTCCCTTTGGAATGGGAATGTTTAACCAGTGCCATTACATCTTGGGAATGTGCCACTTGATTTTTACTTTCACAGACATCCACAGCTAAGAGTTTGCTTCAAGTCTCAGAAGAGACTTTGACTGAGATGCTGAAACTGTTGAAGCTTTGGAGGAAGGATTATTGTACCTTTTGTTGTAAGCAGCATAGTCATATCATGTTAGGCAGAATTATAAATTTGTTATTGTCTTTATTTGGATATTATGTATGATTTAAGGAGATGTGTTGGGTGTCAAATTGACAAGAGCTGGAAGGTGGTTGAGCGTCATCATGTCAATTTGATAGGATTGTGACCTACCTGAGGGATTAGCAAACCACGCTTCTGGGTGTGTCCAAGTGGGCTGGGGAGGCATGACTTTGGGTACATATATGGTCTGTGCCTCTTCCTCCCTTGTGCTGCTCCCCTGCTCTGATTCCCAGCACCCATGAATTGCGCAGCTTTGCTCTGTCATGTTCCTGCCATGTCATGTTCCTACCATAATGTTCCTGCCTTGTTGAAGCCGGCCAACCATAGACTGAAACCTCTGGGACTATGAGCAAAATAAACCCTTCCTCCTTTAAGTTGTAGGTGTCAGGCATTGTGGCCAACCAGTAGAAAATCTGGCTAATATAGGTTGGCACAGCAGGATTCCAGAGACGGAAAACTCCAGAGAGAGAGAGAGAGAGAGAGAGAGAGCTGCCCAGATCTACAGAGAGCGTCCTGAATGATCAGCTGAGTACACCAATCAGAGTGTTCATACTAAGGAAGTTAATCAGCAATGGGAAAAGAATCATGCAAAAGGATTCAGGAAACAGTATTTGTAGCTCGCACAAGAACTAGGACAGCACCTTGTCTCAATAGCCGGAATTGAAAACCTCAGTTTATAAGACATCAAACAGAAAATTAAGAAAAGTCTTGTCTCAGTGGTGGGTAAGAATAAATGTTGTTTTAGTTCTCTGACATAGATTAACAGCAAACTTTCATGTGGGCTTTGTTAAAGAGCAAATCTAAAATCAGCCAGAGGAAAACATACTCCATGTAGAGAGACCAGTGGAACAATATTCTAAAAGTACTAAAAGAACCAAGAAAATCCATCAATCCATCAATCCATAATCCATAATTTTGTGTGTGTGTGTGTGTATGTGTGTGTGTGTGGTGGGGATTGAACTCAGGGCCTTGTGCTTGCAAGGCAAGCACTCTAATCGCTGAGCTAAATCCCCAGCCCAATCCATAATTGTTTGCCCAGTGAAAATATCTTTCAAAAACAAAGAAATAAGAACTCATTCAGACATAAAAAAGAGAAAAGAATTCATTACCAGTAGTCTTACACTATAAGAAATGGTAAAAGAAGACTTTCAAGCAAAACTAATTACAACAGCAATAATAATATCATAATGGAAACATAAATATACATAAAGCAATGAAAAGCACCAGAAGTGGTAACTACTTGGGTAAATATAAAGATATTTTTATATACATGTTTTTAAAAGATAATTGAAACTTAAACAAATAATATAATAATGATAATATTCCAGAGTTTGTAAAATATGTAGAAATAAACTATAAGGCAAATAGTACAAAGGCTGGGAGGGGAAATAAAATTATACTGTTGTAATGTTCTTTTTTTGTGTGTGTAGGTGGAGATCAAACTTAGGGCCTTGTGCTTGCGAGGCGAGCACTGTAACCCCTGAACCGAATATCCGGCCCGACCTTGTAACTTTTTGTGGAAAGGTGGAGAGGAAGCAATGAATGGAAGGAATCGCAGGAATGCAGCGTTCAGTTCGGAAAGGGCCAAATTCTCCAGTCCTCTGATCAGTCAGGGCTCTCTCTTGTCACCAACACTTCACTAGTTCACTAGTTTTTCAGTAGTTTTTTTCCTTCTGTTCTGGACTGAAGAGAAGAGGGGCCTGGAGTTTGGTACTTCCCTTGACCACGTGGAAGGCTATAGCAAGTGGGGTTAGGTATTTTCCTTGCCCCAAGTCAGTAGGCTTTGACAAAACCCTAGCAGGTAGGTTGGGGAAGACCATTCAGAGGGCAGGCCTTGTTCAGAACATAACGCTTTGGTGTGTTTCGCAAGCCCCCAACCCCCAGAAGCATGAGAGTATTTTTCTCTCATATTCACTCTGAGAACCTGGTAGTGCTTGAAGAAATAAAACTCACAAAAAGAGGTTTTTAACTTGTATGCTTGCAATTCGTCAGAGGTTTCTGCTTACAGATGTTTCTGCTTCAGAAACTGTATCTCTGTACAGATTACTGTTCTCTGTATCTGTCTGCCTATCTCTTCAATTTTGAGGGCCACAGTTTCACTATGAACTCATTCCTCTGGCCAAGCAAAAATAAGTCGCTGATTTTTGTTTGGCTTTTTACTTTTAATTAGGATGGAGTGACAGTTCCCGAGCTCTTTATTTGCCAGGCTAAAAACTCTCCTTGCTTTTTTAAACTCACTGTTGCAGAGTATGGTAGTACACACCAGTAATCCCAGCCCTTGGGACCCTGAGGCAGGAGGATTGCCATGAGGTTGAGACCAGTTTCAGCTACATGGTGAGTTTAAGGCTAACCTGGACTACATATTGAGACCCCCTTCTCAAACAATAAAATAATAAAATAAAATAAGCTCACTGTTATGTATGAAAATACCAAGGTTTACTTGTACTTTATTTTCTGGATAAGTTATATGATATAAAATGTTTATAGCTGAGGTTCCAGGAAGTCTCTGGGTAAATTCCCATATGTATTCCACAGATCTGTTACACTGTTACTACTGTTACTTGTGCATAAGGCATTCACAACCTCTACTTTTTCACAAGCTGTACCCTAAATAGTGTATCACATAAGTTAGTATTTAATAAATGTTTTCAGATAAGCAATATACAAATGAATGAATCTTCCCTTGTGACTCCCTGGGTTCTTCCTGGTACCACCAGATCACTCCTTATCTCTCCAATGGTCTCAATTTGTTTTGAGGAATTGTTCCAACTGTAGTATTGCAATTAATTGTCAGCATACTAACTTGCTCTGAATCTGACCCCTGAAAATGTTTCTCTTGATGTTCAATTTAGAAGTTACAAAATTTAGTAACTTATAAATCACATAGGAGTTCTTTACAATAATCACTT
The DNA here is from genome assembly GCA_004026905.1 of Hystrix cristata. NCBI lineage: Eukaryota > Metazoa > Chordata > Mammalia > Rodentia > Hystricidae > Hystrix > Hystrix cristata. The sequence continues at coordinate 27,216 of PVJO010016302.1, forward strand.
TAAGTCTTTTAAACAAACAAAGCCAAAAACTGCTGAACTAACAAACACAAAATGAAACACCAAACTTAACAGTGGGCTGCTTATTTGTTTAGTAGCCAAGATTTTGTGCACATTATGTTGTTGTAGATTATCCTTGGCATATTTTTATTCTGATTGACTTTCTCTGCTATTCAGGAATCTCTTAAGCTTTGTCATTCCTTTATTCCTTTCTTTGATCAAACTAGGAGTACGCACAAAAAAATACTGATTTTAATTTTAACCTACATAAAACATTAAGCAAAAGAAAACTTAATATGAAAGACATATCTGTTACCCAAACAACAGTGAATTGATTTTAAATTATTTATGTACTAAAGTGCCCAGTCATTAATTACTACTTGTACTAAAAGCCATCTCTTTGCCCTCAGCCTAACTATAGTTACATGGTTTCAGTCCCAGAACACGGAACTAAGAAATCATGAAATTTAGAAAACCATGATCAAAGGTTAAGAGATCACAAAAATTACGTCATAAGCAAGTGAATCATGAGGGACTGAAAAGAGAAGTTTGCTTATCTAGGCAAAGAAGTCCGGGGTCATTGGGTGAGTAAAATTTAGAGGGAGGCAGGTGTCATATCAACATTTACGTTAAAATCCTTAGTTTAGGCCTGAATGATCTGTCTTCTGCCTAAGTTTTCCAGCCTTGTCTTGCAAACAGTTTATTCCTTACTTTCTACTTCAGCTCTTTCGGAATAGTTTGAAACCTCCTTTTAAAGAGCTCTGTCCCTTGTATTCCTTTGGGTAGGAATAGTCTCTACCTTTCCCCCTAACTTCTTCCTACCATGGCTCTGTCCACAGAAAGGTCTGTTAGGCATAAGTCAGGGTGTGATTGCTTACCTCTGACTTTACCTCAGGGAAGTGCTCTGCCCACACACAAAGTTTCCTAGTTCAGGCTTCCCTGGGAGCAGTTATTTCCTGTATGCTTCTTGAGGTAAAAGGTGCAAGGAGATGTGTTTGTTTTGTTAGCATAACATGGTGCCTGGTGTATAACATGTTTGGAATAAATAGTAGGTAAATTAATGAAAATTCATCCTTAAGTTGGATAAATTGTTAATTTTCAACTCAAATGCCCAAATTAAAACACACACACACACACACACACACACACACACACACTAATGAAAAGGTGAAAAAACAGAGGGGTTAGATACAAATACAGTAAGTGAAATAGACTGGGCATAAGATAATGTAGGGATTTGTGGATACTATGGAGAATTGAAGCATGCCTTGTATAAAGGCACTCAAAATTCTAACAACTTTGAAATGTCATGACAAACTACAGTATGTTCACATGCCAGATTCAACTATAGGACATTTGTCTTAAATAAATTGATATATCAATCATACAACTCATTACAAATGATACTGCAGATGACATTTAATGCCATGAGCAAATGCTCTCACATGTTGTTTTTTAAAAGCAAACTAACTACAGCAGGGGCAAAATACAGAGGAAGCATTGTGTACAGGTTTGTACTAAAATGGCAACAGTGGCTACTTTTAGCTGATAGAACTATATGTTCTTGTGTGTGTGCTTTCTTGTGTTTTCTTAGTGTTCTCAGTGAGCACACATTGGTTTTGTATTCAGAAATAAATCACTTTTACAAAGAACAGAAATCATTCAAGTGATAACGTGGAAAACAAAATACAGGCAGAGATTATTACAATAATATGGGTAGGGGATGGGGATTTAGCTCAGTGGTTAGAGTGCTTGTCTTGCAAGCACAAGGCTCTGAGTTCGATCCCCACCACAAAAAAAAAAAAAAATATATGGGTAAACGATGGTGGAAGCCAAATTAAAGCAGGAGGTATGCAAAGAAAGTAATTAATTATAGAAGAAACAAGATTAGGTAATCCGCCCCTTTTTTTCCCCAGTATTGGAGATTAAACCCAGGGTCTTTGTGATGAGCTGCATTCCCGGCACCTTTTATTTTTTTATTTTGTAAGATAGATTCATGCTAAATTCCCAGGGTTCAAACGTGTGATCTTATTGCCTCAGCTTCCCAGAGTGTTGGGATTACAGGGATGTGCCAACATTCCTGGCAGAATTTGATAATGTTGGGTCTGTTTATGTTGAAGATAAAGGGTAGCTTCACATGGTAAATTCCATTGAAATAAATGTTATGGAATCATTAGCCTTAAACATGGTTTATTGAAATCAAGGCTAAATGAGATTTCTTAGGGAGACTGTATAAAATGAAAATGGGGCAAAAACCTGAATTATGGCAAACTCTGAAGTTTAAGAGCCAGGTAGATGAAAGGAATGATTAGAAAGAGAAGACAATAACTAGGAGGTTATCATGGAAATTGAAGCAATTAGGTTGTCCTGATGCTAGTGGAAAAAGCATGTTGATTGCTTCTGATGTCTGCTACTTGTGAAAGGACCTTAATAATTTCCAGTCTTTCTCTACACTTGGGCAGGCTGAGTGACTTACATGATTAATAAATTTGTGAAGTATGTCTGATTTAGCTTTATCTTTCAACTTCTTCAGGTTGTCTACAGAGACCAAGTTCTTGTTTGATTCTCCATTCTGTCTTTTTCTAGCATTTCTAGGCAGTGGAAGTGTAAATCTGCCTAATTTTGGGAACCAGTTAGCAGACCTATTTGGCTTTCACAATAGTGACGTGGGTAAGGAACATCAGCCAGCTTACTGTTATCACTAACAAAATGATCTATTTTGACCTCCATATTCTTTGTTTTATCTTCTCAACTGTTAGGCAAGGCAGAGGGCAGTTATGGGAATTTCCAATAACTGGAAATTGCAATAATCAATGTCAAGTAGCAGAAGAGTAAGGTAAAGGCTGAAAAATGAATGTGGCAATTAAACACTAATCATAAACCACTATCTTCCTTCATGAGGTCAGTTTTATATGTTGGAGACTGGGCCCTCAATGTGATGGTGTGGACCTTTAGGAGGTGGGCCTAGTGGGACGTCCTCAGATGCTCAAGGATGTTGACCTTTGAAAGGATTGAGAATATATTCACAAAAACAAGTTGTTATCAGGGCAAACGGAATGGACACCTGAATAGTCTCCTGGCTCCCTATTTGGAGAAGCAAGTCCTTACTTTCACATGCACTCCTGCTGTGAGCCTATGAGGCCCTCACCACAGGCTGCAACAATGAGGTTACCCAATTGTGGACTTTCAGCCTCCAACACTGTGAGCTAAATGAACCTCTTTTTAGTTTGTCTCAGTTTTTGTTTTTTGCAGTACTGGGGTTTCAACAGGGCCTTCTTACTGAGCTACATCCTCAGTCCATTTTTTATTTTGAGATAGGATCTCCTAAGTTGCTCAAAGTGGGCTTAAATGTGTGCTTGTGCTAGAATTGTAGGCCTGCACCACAGCACCTGGCTCGGTCTTCTATTACAGTAATTAAAAATTTATGAATAACTGGAGAAGAGGCAACTATAAGTATGGCTCCAATCCCTGTACTGTGAGATTCCCTAAGAACAGACCCGTACCATCTCTGGTACTTCATTAGCCAGGGCTCTTTTAGTTGCAAGTGAAGGGGTTTTACTTGAAAATAGCTTAGATGAGGCTAGCGAAGAGTTGGGAAAAGACACAGAATTAACAATCATTCAATGAAAGAAATTGAATGAATCTATGATCCTGGATGTCATACGATATCATTTGGACTCTGACTCTTTCTCTTACTCATGTCTGCCTTCTAACGGTTTTACTAAATGATAAGATGGGCTTACTCTGAGTTGTGCCAAAAGATAGTCAACAGCAGCTCTAACCCAGCAAAATTTTCATAGTCGACTGGAAAGACCCACTTGGTATATGTGTCTTTGTGGCAGAGGGGGAAAATCACAATACTGACAGACTTAGCAGGCAGAGGAAAGGCATTTTCTGCAAAGAAAAGATGGATGAGAAGTAAGTGCTGTTCACTACATTTCTCCCCTTGGCTACTTAGTAACCATAACTGCTCTTCTTTCTGTATGTAGGGGAAAGGGGGTCTGTAAGTAGAGGAAGGGCTCGTGGGGCTTTCCGGCTAATCCTGAGTAGAAAGAGTTAAAGCGTCACTGGAGAAAGCAATTAACAGGCCAAGAGGGGAGCAGACAAACAGAGCACAAGGGAAGCCAGGTGCTTCCAACCAAGGTGGCTGCTCCTCATCCATCTCCAATAAAATGCAAATGAGACACAGCGCAGCCATTTAAAAGAAAGCTCTTGTTTAGTACAGTAAGTCCCCAATTTAAGAACAAGTTCTGTTTCAGGAGACATTTATAAGTCAGATTCGTTCATAGTCCAACAAAGTGAGTCTTATATGGTACACCTGTGAATCTTATACAACTCACCTGTGAAAGTTCACAACGCAAATGTTCATAAATTGGCGTCTTACTGTATATAAACACACACACACCCCTATGTATCAATACACACACACACACATCTGTATTCTTACTCTAGAGCCACTTATTAGTGCACAAGCCCCCTTACTTGACCTTTTGTGTAAGTTCCCTTTTAACAAACCCATAAATTCTAAAGAAAAGATTCTGACAAGCTTACTTAAGCATGTGCATGTAGATGATGGCACAGGGTTTAGAGGTCTTGGGGTCTGGGATCCATCTAGGACAGCCCAGGGAACCAATCAGATTATGACAAATTCCGAGTAGGGGGAAGGGCCTGAAAGAAAACAACAACAACAAAAAAGCAGCTGGGAACAAAGGGCCCGTGGGTTCTCCATCTCTCTGGAGCCCTCTACCTTGATTTACCAGGGTAGCTATCTGTCTCTTCCTTTTTGCCCTTTCCAATAAAGTGTCCAATAAAATATTTTTCTTTCCTTAAACTTTGTATCTTTAATGCTTTAGTGGTAGGGGGTTTAGGAATCCTGGTGAGATGCCTGTCTGCAGCAAACAGTGGTGCTCATCCCACGGACATGACATGAACATAAAATTTTAAAACTACCCTAGCCCAAGACAATGTCATTACTCCCATGGATGACTGAAATACTGTCTTCCCCAAGGAAGGGTGTCAGTCCCTTCTAGTGATTGCATCCTGCTTGTGAACCTAGAGTTCTGACTGATGAGCATTTCTTTTGGCTGGGACTGGACATAGCTCTTTACAGAACAGCACGATGATGGACAGTGATATTATACAGTGCTACGTACTTAAGAAGGACAGTCAAGGGCAGCCCAGTTCAGTAGTACACAGGATTCTTGGTCATGTAGTTTAATGGTCTCGAGGATGCCATTAGGCCACCCTTTTGTCCGTTGCCCTCCTGAGAGGTTTTTAAACAGTCACAGGCCTCTGTAAGATCTGGGGTTTTTGTCAAGACAATTCTCTTGAAATCTTAGCTGGCTGCAAATCACTTCACTGTTAGGTAAATGTGGTTTCAAAACCAAAAGCAGAGACGGTGTGTAAATCTGTTGTCTATCTTTTTGCAATGTGTTGCGATACAATTTCTGTCCTCCAGCAGGCTAAACTTATCAGCTAAGATATAAATTTGGGAACAGTTTGGCTGTTATCTTTGTCTTCTTGCCACAAGTTGTGTCTTAGTGAATGATTCCTCACAGTAGAGCTAACTGGTCATTCTTTGTCACGTTGAAGAAAAGATACATGAGATGCTCAAGGAGCAGGCTTTTCCCAGGAGTCTAATCTGTTCCTGTGTTTCCAACTGTCTGCCTTTGTTTGTGCTAACTTTGCTCAGATAAAGAATATGGCTTTGTAAGCCTGCAACACATAGGTTTATCTAACTCAGCTACAAGGTCTACTGGCTACATGCAGAAAGGGGGTGCCTTAGAAACACAAATCTCTTTTGTTTGCATTCAGATAAAGGTTGAACTGAAGTTCATCCCTTTCTCATAGGATTTCACTAATGAATATAATCCAAAGTTCTGACATTTTTCTATCAATTCCCCCTGAAGCTTCAATCTTGATATTGACATTGTCTAAAATCCCCGAATTCAATAGTTTTTTTGTTTTGCTTGCAAACACAAAGAATTAGGTATGTCAAGACACCTAGCTAGGGCCTAGGAATCTTTATTACTGTGAACCTCACCCAAATTCATCCATTTTACATTTTTGGGTGTCACTTGGTGCAGCTTTATATGGTACAAGTCAAGAATGAAAACCTCAAACTCAAAAATTTTGAGATTCCGTATTCTCTTTTAATTTGAGCCTTTTGAGTTTTGTATCATTTTAAATTCAAGAATAGGGAATTCAAAATTTGAGGTATTATTAGGCTGCTCTCTAAGAATTTATTCATTTGTAAGAGTTAAATTTTTCATCTTCATTGCTGGAAAGGCATCTGGTCTACTTGTCATCCAAACTTACTGCTTACATCTTGTAAACTATTCTGTCAAAGTTGTTTTCCTTCAGCCTGTTCCTTTGAACTTGTGGATGCTGATGTCCTCTGAATAGCACCCTTCATTTGGGCGGATTCATACCACAGCTTTTGTCATGGTTTCGGGCACCTACTACTGTGGCATGCCTCTGGAAAGCAACTGGGCTCTTACTGTGCACAATATTTACATACCTCTGTAGAAATTTTTTATCTTTTTAAAATAGCCCAGGAAGATTTAGAGGTGGAAACAGTCATCAACGCTACCTGGTCTTCTCTGCTTATAAATATGACCCTTCCATTTCTACCTGATCATGTTGTGCAAACTTCCAGGAGGAAAGTATGGTACAGGGCACAAACCACAAGCTCCTTGTTTTTTGAAATCCCAAGTCTTCCTGGCAGTACATATTCCTCATCACCTGGGATTTCAGCTTCCAGGAAAGAGCCAGACAATGTTTTAATTCCTGCACTTTGTTTCGTATTATCATTGAGATTGCCTGTTTTCCTGTGATGACTAAGTTCTTAGGTTCGTTCTACATTGTGACCAAAAGACAGAGGTATTGGCTGAGTTTTTGCTTAATTCTAGAATTAGGTGCTTCTTTCTCAATATCGTTAGCCAAAATGGTAAGATTAGCTTTGTTTTGTTAACCTTCTCATCCTTGAACTAATTACTATTGCAGAAGGATAGGGCATTTGGCCAGCCTGTCTGCTTATGTGGAACTGGAGTTAGGATCAGACAATGAGTGAATGTTCCTGGGGAAAGAGGGCAGGTCTGTATTAGAATAAACTGTCAAATCTCAGTGGCATGGACTGGGGATGTAGCTGAGTGGTAGAGTCCTTGCCTCGCATGCGTGAAGCCATGGATTCAATCCTTACTAAACTCCCTTACCCCCACCAAATTTTAGTAGTAGCTTAACACAAAGGAATACATCAGGTATAAGGAATACACGAGGTTTCTAACTGGCAAGCCGCTATGCTTTAAGTGAAGGTTCAAGATATCAATCTCCTATCTTATAGTTTTACCATCTTCGACACATGGCTTCCAAATAATTTGTTCATTTGCTTCAAGTTGGTGGGGAGTACAGAGATCAAGGAAAACTGTTCACATGATGTTTTAATGGGTCTGCACTGAAATAGCAACACATCACTGGACAGAACCTTAATCTGCACACCTAATCCATATGTACATCTACTTGTAAGAGGCTAGAATATGTAATTGTGTGCCCAGAACAAGAAATGAGCATCTGCAATACTCTACTGTCTTGCTACTAAATACATAATTTACCTCTTTTTACATACATAGAACATTTATTTCAAGGCAGAAAGCCTAAATTACTGCCTAGTCATTGGATAAGGCTAAAAGTCTTTGATTTTCAAATAATTTGTAGCTCTCTTCATTAGCTCCAGATGTGACCTATTGATAACGGAAGGGAGGGGTATTACCAGGTTCTAATTCACACAAGCAAAGAATCAAAGAATGGAATGGTGAATTGAGGGCCATGAGAAAATTTATTTACGTAACAAAAGGAAAGGAAACTGGCTCCACCACAGGGATGAAATAGCCACTCCCTTCTGTTAGAGAGGCAAAAGGGGTTGGGGGGGGTGGTTAGGGAGCAAGAGGCAAGAGAGCAAGAGAGCAAGCTCATAAGTATCATTTCCATTTATTCCACTTCAGTTCTCATGAGAGTTTTCCGAATCCTGTGAGAAGAGGGCATTTGGATTTTGTGCTCCAGGTTGACCTCAAATCTAGGCCACTCCCTTAGGTCACACCCATCTTCCCAGCCAGCTCAAGCCACACCCTATTCCTACCTCACTGTGAGCTAAAAAGACAAATTATTTCCACTACCACCCTACGTCCCTGTAAACCCAATAAACACTGGTACATTAGGGACAGGTAATTACAGTATGTTCTCTCACATGGAAAAGAAACATGTTCAGTACTGATGTGTAGCAATAATGAAATACTACAAATACAGTCCATTTCCCCTGAAGTGAAGGAAGTTTTGATGTGACCCCAATTCCAGATATCGGGAAAAACTCTTTTGTCCATTATTTTGTATGGCCTCTAGTAAAAGCTTTTGGAATGTCCTCATCATTATTCTCCATGGTCACATCCTATGAGGTACTTGGGAGCTGTTAAACTTTTCTGTTCTACTTCCTACTTAGACAGATTTGGAGTTAAATAGTTCCCCAACAATTATAACACTTGAAGTGTTTGAGCCAGGTTCATGGCTTAATTAGTAATAAAATTCCTTCAAAAACTTAGGCTTCTTGCTTGCCTTGCAAGCACAAGTGCCTGAGTTCGATCCCCGGCACCACAAAAAAAAACAAAAAAAAAAAAACAAAAAAAACAAAAAAAACCACTTAGGCTTCTGATCTGTTTTCTTCTAGCAAGTATACCCGAAGTTCTTCCTTCTATAATTCTTAACTTGATTTACTTTGTTTCCTTGCCCCATTGCCCCATGCCATTTTATCTAGAACTTTACAAAGCTATCTTGAGGCCAGCTGAAATTATGGCTTTGGCTGGGACAACCAAATCCTTGATCTGATCTTTGTTGCAGTACTACATTTTAAGGAAATTATCTGTAAGGGCTCTTGCGCTTTCATTTTTTACTGTTTCATGTCTAGTGAAAGCCAATTTTTTTAACTCTTTCAGACAAATATTTCTGCACACATTTTTGCCAATTATTTCCTAAGCTTATCTTTTTAGTAACTGCTAAAAAAATGTAAAATCCAACAGGCACTATGACTTTTAATTTTTCAACCACTTCCTATGGATCTAGTCTCAATAGTAGGTGATCTGTTTTTCGAGTATTCTAATGACAGTTTGCCTAATTACTTTGCCCAACTTCTGGTACCAATTTCTGTACCAGTTATGGTCATTCTGGCTCCTGTAACATATAAATTCTCAGATCTTAATTTTCTCTCTTACAAGAAGTCCAGAGAGGAGTGTTTCTAATTGGGGTGGCTCTCTTCCAAGTAGCATCTCAGCTACTCGTGCTTTTTCTCTTCTCTGACTCTGGCATCTTTCACATAAGGTTTTGAAGATATAGGACTTCATTAAACCTGAAGATAACACATTACTCCTATTAATATTTTATTGGCTAGAACTCAATCACATGGAAAGTCTGGCCATGTGCTCAGGATGAAGAAATAAGTTTCATGATTGGCTAGTCAGTCTCAGCTACAAGGTTCTAAAAGGAAAAAAAAAATTAGGTAAAAATGTCACTCATCAAATTCTAATAGCATTGGGCCTCCTCCATTCTAATAGTTTGGAGCTTTTTTACTAACTTACATAGTTTAAAGCTTTTATTAACAAATTCTAGTATTTGTTTAGGTAGGGCCCAAATAAGCTTTTTCTTATCCTTGGAACTTCAAATTTAAATCTTTCATACATCATGTGATACTGGGGAGAAAATAAACCAAATTGCCATTTTTGTCTTTATTAAATACTTGCCTAGCATTTGTTATTGCAAGAAAATCCTGACTTGGAGTTAAAAATACAGTAGGTTTTGTAGAACTTTTCACTAATTCCACCAACTGGCAAAGTATACACAATCACTGAAATTATTGTCTTAATTCTACCAGTCTCAGCAGGATCATCATTTCACTATTACACAAAAGAATGAAAACTTATTTTCTTGCAAATAATAGAATTATTTTAAGGGAGCATTTTTATAACAGGATAGATACAAAACCTAGATTGCAGAAAGTGGATGAATAAATGACAGATAAACAAAAGAGATAATGAAGAATGTAGACTACTTTATAAAGAAAGCTTGACTGTGAAGGAAATCAAAATTACAGGAGAATAAGCTGAGGAACCACTGGAATACTAAAGACCAAACAAATACATGAAAGAGAAAGGGGGGACTGGAACTAGAATATGGATGGTGAGTTAATCTTGTATAGAACATGGAGTTTCTCGTTCTCTTGATACTGTCAAAAGGGATCAGAAGTTTGGAAAATAGAAGCCGCGCTTAATGGTCTGCTTTCTTGAGAAGTCATAATGAAATGGGGCTGAGATTTAAAGTCTGCAAAAAAGGGTTCAAGTGGAAAGGGAGCAAAGATGCTAAAGGACACACAAAATGGGAAGGAAGGATCAAGCTGAAATTACAGAGCCAAAATCTGTAGTTATTAAGATACATAATGTAGTGCTCCGTTCCACACGGGAAGCCAGCAAACTCCGCAGGAGAGAAACAGGCAGACTGTTAGTACTTTGTATGGACATTTACTATAGCACTTAATACACCGTAAAGCCTCTGGAAACAGAGTTTGATTTCACCATTACGCACACAGTAGGCACATGATAAATTTCTGTTTGAATGAATTTATTTAGTCATCGCCAATTCTGCCGAGGTACTCTGTAGAGTACTGGCAACTGCCCACATTTCATATGGTATGCCAATGCTAAAAGAAAAAAAAATGCTAAAAGAAAAATCCAGGCACATTCAGCTAAATTTAGCAGTCTTAAAACGGCAAGTATGTCAGTTGAAACAAACTTTGTATCTTGTGCCAGTGCATACATCTGTCTTTGATGTTTCATTTTCCTTATGCCACTGTACTTGTACTAGACCAGAAATGGATACTTCTGAGTCCGATAAGCTACACTACAGTTTCAAAAGCTCTGCAAGTTCTTCAGGCGTTTACGAATGAGCCCCAAATCCCCGCAACAGTGTTCACTGCAGGGGCAGCGCAGAGATGAAAGTGAGCCCGTTCACCGACAGCTGTGCTCTGGGTGGGAGGGCTGCGCCGGCCGCCGTGCGCAGACTGACACAGCCATGCGCAGAGTGGCATAGCCGTGTGCTAGCTGTGTGCAGAGTGAGACAGCCATGTGCTGCGTGTGCACAGCCATGTGCAGAGTGGGCCAGCCGTGTGCTGAATGTGCACAGCCGTGTGCACAGTGGCACAGCTGTGTACAGTGAGCCAGCCTGGTGCAGGGTGTGTACGGCCGTGTGCAGAGTGGGCCAGCCGGGTACAGGGTGTGTATGGCCGTGTGCAGAGTGGAACGGCCGCGTGCCCGTCTCTCCGGTGCTGAAGCGATCTCAGACATCACCTCGGACACCTGCCTCCTTCCGGGCGCACACGTGTGACAGGCAGGTTCGGCAGTCTGCGACCCGAGAGTCGCCCTGCGGCGGGAGGCTTTCTCCTCGGACACAAGGCCCTCTCTCCAGACCCACAGCCCAGGGACGGGGAACGTGTGGCAGCACCGCCCGGCCGGCCTTGCGCACACCCGGCGCGCCTTCCTCAGGCCCGCACCGCCCGCCGCTCCGCCCGCGCCCCGCGCGCCGCCCCGGCGCCGGCTGATGGCGTCACCGCGCTTCCGCCTGCGGCTGCGTTCTAGTCAGAAGCCAGGAAGGAAGCAGGGCGGCTGCGGGACCGTGTGGGGAAGCGGCGAGGACAGAGAAGCCATCGGGCGCTCGCGGCGCCCCGGCCGCAGCCGCAAGTCCGCGCTCCGCCGCCGCCCGCGTCAGAAGCCGCCGGGCGCGCGTCCCGCGGGGTCCCGGGCGCCGCGCCGTGCCCGCCGCGCCCTCCCTCCGGCCGGCTCCCCGCCCGCGGTATCGCGAGACGCGGTGAGAGCTGGCGGGGCGGCCGCGGCAGTAGAGGTGACCGAGGCGGCGGCGGCGCGGGCGGTCCGCAGCGCTCAGCCGGGCCCCGAGCGGCCGCAGTCGCGGCGCAGCGCAGCGCACGCCCCCGCCCGCGCCGGCATGGAGCAGGCCCCGGCGCCCGCGCCCGCGGCGGAAGGGAGCCCCCCGGCGGCGGCGGCGGCGGCGGCGGCGGCCACAGGCCCCCCCGCGGGGGCGGCGGAGGGCGGCGGGGCCCGCGCGGCCTCGGCCCCGCGCGGGATGGTGCGTGTCTGCGACCTGCTGCTGAAGAAGAAGCCGCCGCAGCAGCCGCACCACAAGGCCAAGCGCCAGCGGGCCTGCCGCCCCCCCAGCAGCAGCGACAGCAGCAGCGACAGTGACCACAGCGGCGGCGGCGGCGGCGCCGGCGGCTCGAGCAGCAACAACAGCGAGGAGGAGGAGGAGGACGACGACGACGACGAGGAGGTGTCCGAGGCAAGGGCCGGCGGCGGGCGCGGGCGGGCCGGCGCGGGGCGCGGACACGTGGGCCGGTGGCCCTGTCAGCGGGCGGGCCGGCGCGGAGGAGGGCGGCGGGGAGCCGGCGAGCGGGCGCGCTCGCGCCGGGTGATCTGTGCGCGGAGAGGCACGTGAGAGGCTGTACTTTTCCGTGCTGTTCTGCTGCAGGGTTTTCCGTCACTGTCGTGGCCGCTGAGTAACCTTCACTTCCCCGATCCCTCAGGCATTTGGGATCGGCTGCTCTTACAGCCATATGCATTTGTAAATAACTCTGGATGAAAACACACTTGACCCTGACGGGTACATATACACGTACACGGCTTCCAGTGCTTCCTTAGTGAGGAAGAATTAAGCTAGGGCCTGACGTTTTCCCAGTAATGCGGGGCAGCAGCGTCTGCTTTGGAGCCAGCCTTTGGTTATGGTGAGTTGGAGTAGGAAGGCCTCTTGATCTGTCCTAGTGATCTGGTTTCATAATAACTTTGTAGTTTTTCCCGGGTCCGCAGACAGGCGGCGTTGCAGGACCTTGTTCCTCAAAGAAGGCCTTGTAACTCCGAAGCTCGGAGAACATGCCATGCTGATCACCAGCTAAGTCACCCTTACTCTAGTTATCAGCTCTTTTGTAACTCTTCTGTCTCCTTCCAGAAATGGAAACATATTAATCTGGAGAAAGAAGTTATAATTTAAGGCAGCAGAGGAAAACTGCTTTGAAGGTTGACTGAAACTTAGTTCTGAGAATAACTGAATTATGTAGAAGTACTACTTGCTGTCCTTACTCCCTTCCTCAGCCGTAGAGCTCAGTGAAAGGCTGGTTTTCTGAAAATTGCATTTATTGCATCTGGATTCTCTCCAAATAGAGAAATATATTTTAAAGCATTCGAGGTTTTTCTGTAAGATCAGATTGTTTTTTTTTTACCTCAGATCCGATGAAGTTATATGGCTAATGTTAAGAGTTGGAGTATGTATATCAAAAAGATGCACACTGCTGCCATTGTTTCTCTTTGACCTTTTAGAGTCTGAGGGTAGCTTTGTATTGATAGGTTTTTGCATTGATCCAATTAGATGTTTCAAAATAGTGTGTTACTCAAGTTGCCTTTGAAGCAATGAAGGGAAAGATGTGATGGAATCTTTATCTGCAGTAAAATTTGTTGCAGTATTTAGAATCATTCAATTTTATGATTTTTCTCGGAAATGAGAAACATTTTAGAAATAGTCTAGCCAAGCCTCTTTATTTTAAAAATGAGGACACGGCTAGAGGACACTGGCAGCTAGTAACAAAAGTAGAAATTAAAGTTTTTTGAAGGCCAGGATCAGTACACTTTTTTGGTTTTGTTTTATTTTATGATGGAGTGTCATTGTTATTTCAGGCTGGCCTTGAACCCAGTATGTAGCTCAGGCTGGCTTCAAACTGGCAGCGATCCTCCTGCCTCAGCCTCTCAGGTGCTGGAATTGCAGGTGTAGGCAGCCATACCTGGCTAGATCACTGCACTTTGTCTTTCCCACTTTTTAATGATAATTTATTTCTTGTATCTTCCTTCTGACTCTTTTTAAAAACATAAGCACTGAATTCCTTGTTAACCCAATCATGCAGCTGTGGCAAAATACCAGTATTTCATTAAGATTTTATATTTTTTTTCTTTTTTTTTTCTTTTTTTTTTTTTTTTTTTGGTGGTGCCGGGGATCGAACTCAGGCCCTTGTGCTTGCAAGGCAAGCACTCTAATCACTGAGCTAAATACCCAGCCCCAAGATTTTATATTTTTAAACAAAATACCAAGCTCAAGATCATGATATTTGAATGCAGTACTTACTGAAGTATTTTGTGAATTCCACATACTTAGATGGTTTTGTCTATGAGAATGTGGCCTAATAATTCCTTCCATTTATGAATGGCTATAAATTTCCGGGTTATGTTAATTTTATGGATCAAGTTTGTTTTCAGAATTGGAAAGGAATAATTTCCTTTGCTTTCAGTAGCCGACAGACTTTTGCAATATAAAAACCATGATGCACTTGTGAAATTAGTGGACTAAATTAAAGTTCTTACTCAAGTATTATAAAAAATGTAAATCAGAAGTCTATACTGTGTTTCAGAAATAACATTGCATTGTATTGAGTCCATTTTTTATTATGATTAAATGACATCAGTTTTTTGTTTTGTTTTGTTTTTTTTTTTTTTGTGGTGCCGGGGATCGAACTCAGGTCCTTATGCTTGCAAGGCAAGCACTCTAATCACTGAGCTAAATCCCCAGCCCGACATCAGTTTTTTCAAAAGCAGATTTAAAAGGGGGTAAACTTGGTATTAAAGTTAATTCAGGCTTTTTGTGATCAAAAGTAATACTTTTGTTGAAGATGCATAAATTGTAAGTGCAATTGGAGTTGATCAGAATTCTATTTCTGTAAGTAACCTATCACTTTAAGAGAGAATCCTAGTGAAGAAATTTTAGAAAGGGGGAGCTGGTAAATACACAATGGAGTACTACACCGCCATAAAGAAGGATAAACTAGAGTCATTTGTATGTAAATGGATGTTCCTTGAGAACATACTATTAAGTGAAATAAATCAGACACTTATTAGTACACATCGAATTGTTTCTCTGATATGAGAAACCATAAGTGTAAATAAGGACAAAGGGGTAGAATAGATATTTTGTTTAAAAAAAAGAGAGAGATAGTATTCAAAAGAGAGAACTAGATAGGGAAAAGGGGGATAAATAAGAAGGTTAAAAGAAAAGTAAGATGAAAGGGGAAAAAATGGTAAAGTGTAGCTACACTTGTTGCAAATAGGGAGGGGTGGGTGAATGGAAGGGAGGGGAGGGGAA